>JAJPUD010003078.1:149449-162132 GCA_023553655.1 Myrmecobius fasciatus | reverse complement strand
AAAAAAAAAAAAGAAAAAAAAAAGTTTAAAAAAAAAGATGTATATAAATGTGATAGAATATTATTGTTCTATAAGAAACAATAAGCAGGCTGATTTCAGAAAGGCCTGGAGAGATTTAAATGAACTGATGCTAAGTGAAATGAGCAGAATCAAGGACATATGGAATACATTAACAAGATTATGTGATCATCAATAGTGAAGGTCTTGACTCTTCTCAACAATGCAATGATTTAAGGCAGTTCCAATCAACTTGGAATGGAAAATGCCACCTGCATCCAGAAAAAGAATTATGGAGACTAAATATGGATCAAAGCATAGTATTTTCATTTTTTTGTTTGTTTGTTTGCTTGTTCATTCTTGTGGTTTTTCCCTTTGGTACGATTCTTCTTGCACAACATGACAAATATGAAAAAATGTTTAAAAGAATTGCTTGCTATTTAGGGTAGGAAGTAAGGAAAAAAAATTTGTAGGAATTATCTTACTTTTCCACTTGTATTCCCAGCACTTGGCATAGTGCTTCTAACACACCGTAAATGTTTAAAAAAAAAAAATAATTCCTTCATTCATTGGTAATCAAAGACAACTAGGTGGCTCAATGACTAGAGCATTGGGCCTGAAATTAGGAAGATCTGAATTCAAATTCAGTCTCATATATTTACTAGTTACGTAACTCTGGCTGGGCAAGTCACTTAACCCTGTTTGCCTCAGTTTTCTCAACTGTAAAACAGATCATAATAGCACCTACCTCCCAAGGCTGGTAAGAGGATAAAGTAATATTTGTAAGGCACTTAAATGGCACATTAATATTAATGACTATATTAATAATTAATGCTTGGTTCTTAAATATTTTTGACTTCCTACTCAAATATCTGATGTCTCTGTCTAAAACTCAAAAATAACTTAAAACAAATAAAAGCATCAAGGAAAAATAATAGTATTAACTCAAGAGAGTTCAATTTGTTCAAGTGTTTAAATCAAATTTAACTATTCTATACCACCATTTAAAACTATTTAAATGTGTTAGAAATGTATAATGAAGTTGAATATATTTCCAATATTTTTTGTTTAAGCCTCTCAGTCTTTTCTCAATTGCTCATGTAAAAAAAAAAATTCAACATTCACTTTTTTAAATTTTGAGTTCCAAATTCTCTCCCTCTCTCATCTTCCCCCTCCTTGAAAAGGCAAGCAATTTGTTACAGAATGAAAGAAAACACAGAAAAAAAAACCCACAAAGAAAAATAAAGTTTAAAAAATATGCTTTAATCTACATTCAGATTCTATCAGTTTTTTCTCTGGAAATGTATAGCATTTTTCATCATACATGCTTTGAAACTTTTCATCAGAATAGTAGTTGTTCACAGTTGATCAATGCTATAATCTTGCTGTTTCTGTGTACAATGGTTCTCCTGGTTGTGCTCACTTTGCTTTGCATCAGTTCATATATATATTCCCAAGTTTTTAGTATTTCATCACAATCACATACCATACCACACCCCAGAGATCCCAATATTCAAGAAAAACATCTACCAATGATGGAAAAAGGAAAGCTTTGCCTATAGAGCATCAGATTAATTCCTGACATCTACACTAAAAGTAAGGGATATACAGAAGCAATTCAATATCAAAAAGGTCTCCCAAATATGTATACATATATTCGATTTGTCAAGTATTTTAACATAATTAACATGTAGTAGACTTCCTGCCATCTAGGGGAGGGGTGGGGACTAGTGGGGAAAATTTTGTAAAGGAAAGCTTTTTTAAGGGTCAATGTTGAAGAATTACCCATACATATGTTTTGCAAATAAAAAGCTATAATTTAAAAAAAAAAAAAAAAAAAAGGTCTCCCAACTTCACAAATCATGTCTGGGGCAGCCATTCTGCAAAATGTGCATAAATCCACAAAACTTCACAATTAGGACAACTAATTTATTTAACTTTTATCAAATTAAAAAAAAAACAAAAAAATTTTAAAAAAGGAAGACCTAGAAGGAGAGTCAGGGAAAAAAAAAACTTTTATCAAATAATTAGAAGTGGGGGAAAAAGAAGGAAGGGGGGAAGAAGTTTAAATAAAAAAAAAAAGAAATTCCCACAAACTCTAATTTAAATAATTACCTTGTTACAACATGAGATTCTTAATTCTTATACTAAGTTACCAATTTCTCTTTTGGAATTTGAGAGAGATGGAATAGAACTAAAATTGTATTCTACTTAAGATAACACAAATGTTTACATAAATAAATAACAAAGGTCCACATTAATTTTTTTTAATGGGAAATTTTTCTTTTAGTCTATTTCTATGATTTTATCAAAATAGGGGAAACTTCACAATTTGGAAATTCTCTCCATAAACTATATTGGCAAATTATATAAAGTCTTAAAAGTACTACTGTTTGGAAGCTCGAGAAGTTCAATGACTTGCCCAGAATCACACAGCCACTGTACAGAAACATTAATCCATGTCTTTCTGACTGTGAAGTCAGTTCACTATCTACACTCTGCCAAAAGAACAATATCAAAAGAATTTGAAAAAACAAATTAAAAGTACCTTTTAAAGAGGTTTTTAAAGAGATTTCTTTTTTTTTAACTTAATAGCATTTCATTTTTTCACAATTACATGTAAAGATAGTTTTCAACATTCACTTTTATAAGATTTTGACTGCCAAATTTTTTTCTCCCTCCCTTTTTCCCTTCCACTCCTCCAGAGAACAAGCAATATGAAATAGGTTACATATGTACAAACATGTTAAATTTATTTCCATTTTAGTCATGTTGTAAAAGATCAGAAAAAAAGGGGGAAAACATGTTTTCTCATCTTTATAATTCAATTCGTATCTACTGCATTTCTTAATGCTTACTCAATTTTTATCACATACATAGAATACTTAGGTTCTTAGGAAGAAACAAAAATGTTTAAGATAAAGTCTCTGATCTGCAGGAAATTAAAATTTAGTTGAGGTGACAAGATAGCTACACCATGAAAAGTTAAATAATGCAAGGGCTAAGTGACACAAATCGTTAAAGGTCACAAAAATTTAAAGAAATCATAAGTTAATGTGAACAGGAATGATCAGGGAATGTTTTAGGAGAAAGGGCTGGATTTAAGGAGTACTTTAAGGGACAGATAGTATTTTGATGAAGAAAGGGACACATTCTTGTCAAAAGAAACTCCAAACAAAAGCAAAGAGGTTAACATAAGCAAAGAATGTTTAGAGGACAATGAGTCCAGGCTAGTCTGGCTGGAACTGAAGGCTTTAGGGAAGAACACTGGGAAATAACACTAAACAAATATGTTGAGATCAGATCAAAAGTCTTTATGGCAAAGACATACTGATCATCCTGTATACAAGACGATTATTTTTTATCATGGGAAAATGAACAGAAATCGTGTTTTCAGAAGATCAATCTAAACAGCAGCATATACGAAGGTGTGGAGGAAAGAGATACTAGAGTCAGAAAAAATGTATTGCATAAAGGAAAATAAACTTATAAATTAAACTGCAAGAGTCTTGAAAAACATAATGAGATTCACAAGTTCTAGTTATTTTAATTTCCATTATGCAGTTTTAGGAAAAACCAAGAATACCTTAAGCTACGCTGATAAGCAAGCAGTTTTTACATAACAGGTTAAGTCAGTAAGATGAAAAATTCAATTCTGGATATCTTAAAATATGATTTTTTTTATTAAAGCTTTTTATTTTCAAAACATATGCATATGAACTAATGCTCAGTGAAGTGAGCAGAACCAGGAGATCATTCTTCACGGCAACAACAATATTATATGAGGATCAGTTCTAATGGACATGACTCTCTTCAACAATGAAATGTTTCAAACCAGTTCCAATTGTTTGGTGAAGAGAGCCATATACACCCAGAGAGAGGGATGTGAAATGTGGACCACAACGTAACATTTTCATCTTCTCTATTGAGGTTTGCTTGCATTGTATTTCCTTTATCAGATTATTCTTTCTTGTAGATACGATTTCTCCTACACAAAAAAATGATGCAATAACTATATATATATATTCGATTTCTTAAGTATTCTAACATAATTATTATGTAGTGGATATCCTGCCATCTAGGGGAGGGATGGGGAGTAGGGGGGGAAAATTTGTAACAGAAAGCTTTGTAGGGGTTAATGTTTAGAAATTACCCATACATATGTTTTGCAAATAAAAAGTATTAATAAATAAAAAAAATATGCATAGATAATTTTTCAACTCTGACCCATGCAAAACCTTGTGTTCCAAGTTTTCCCCTTCTTCCCCTTACTCTCTCCCCTAGATGGCAAGTAATCCAATATATGTTAAACATGGTAAAAAATATATGTTAAACCCAATATATGCAAACTTTTATATAATTATCTTGCTGCACAAGAAAAATCAGATCAAAAAGGGAAAAAATGAGGAAGAAAATAAAATGTAAGCAAACAACAAAAGTGAAAATGCTATGTTGTGATCCACCCTCAGTTCCCACAGTCCTCTCTCTGGATCATTGGAACTGGCCTCAATCATGCCACATCTAGAATTGATCATTGTATAACCTTGATGTTGCTATGTACAATGATCTCCTGATACTGCTCACTTAGCATCAGTTCATGTAAGTCTCTCCAGGCCTTTCTGGATCATTCTGCCGATCATTTCTTATAGAACATTAATATTCCATCACATTCAGATATCATAACTTATTCAGTCATTCTCCAACTGAGAAAGGCATCCAGTTTCCAAAAATACCATGATTTTTTAGTCTACTCTAAATGCTACCACACAAACATTTACATAATTCATTCATAAAATTTATTGTAACAGTCACTTGAAGCCCAGCATTCAGGTGACTTCTTAGAATTAGTGTAGTAACTAAACAAAGAGAAAAGACATACCCCTAGCTTGACTATAGAGAGTAAAGATGACGTGGGTTCAAATTCCAATTATAACACATATTAGTTAACCTCTCAGAGCCCCAAGGAACACTCTAAAACCATAAACTATAAAGCAATTATGGATCTACATTAGGAGTTTCCTAACTGTAAGTTTTAATGAAATCACAGATTAAATCAAAAATAAAACAAAACAAAACCTCTACAGCAGAAGTTCTTAATTGGGAAGTCCATGAATTTTATGTGTATTTATGAACATATACATGCATACATAAAACTAAAATTAGTTTCCTTTTTGATTCTATGTGTTTCTTTTGTGTTTTAAAAAATATTATACTGGGGCAGCTAGGTGGCGCAGTGGATAGAGCACCAGCCCTGAAGTCAGGAGGACCTGGGTTCAAATCTGGTCTCAGACACTTAACATTCCCTAGCTGTGTGACCCTGGGCAAGTCACTTAACCCCATTTGCCTCAGCAAAAGGAAAAAAAAAATATTATACTAAGAAGGGGCTCATCAGCTTCACCAGATTGCCAAAGAAGTCCAGAGTACAATAAAGATTAAAAACCTCTGCTCTATAGCATCAAATGTACTCCTACATCTATGCTGAATGTTTGGGGCAGATACTCCTAAATGAGATTAATAATCAGTCAAAAGAATCTGCATTATTTATACAAGGAAAACCAAGTAAACATACACTGACTGTACAGATGAATGTGTATGTTGGGGGGATACTGCAGATCGTCAATGAATGGGGTCCAGAACTGAATAGAAGAGGAAGACAAATTGGCTTTGGAAAATTTCACAATGTTTTTAATGATCCCAAGCTTCTCCCTGAAACAAAGGCTCATCTTTATAGCATACAGATTCTTCAGAAATATTGTATGGCTCCAAGTCATGGAATACTATATGGAAGTCTTCAAATAATTAAAGTTGAAAATCACCCAGAAGACAAAAGAGACATATGGTAGTAATGAATACATTGTAATTTATTACCAACAAAGAACTATGTAGGAGAAAAGAACATGATCACAGACTTGTATGACTAATAAAGTTGGGTCAAATATATAGTAAGAAGATGGGATGTCTCTGAATCCACACAACATAAAGAGATCTCAAGTAGGGACAGCAGAATACTGAGTGGACCAGGACCCAGGCAAGCATATAAGATGTGAAGGGGTAGGCATTTGTATTACTGATGTACCTATTTCAATGGGTCTTGATCTACTGAAGTAAGGTAGTTCAGAGACAAAAGGGAAGAAAAAGAGGAAAAATGTATTACATGGAACACTTCGGGGGACAGCAGGTTTGTTTAAGAGTCCTTAGATAAGACTCTTATAGAAACACAAAAGAAGGGAGAAGGCATGAAGGAAGAACCTGAACTTTCTATAAAGCAGATAGTAAATTATCTTCAATAATCTTCAATGGCATACTATATAGTTATAAAATCAGAATGGTAGCAAAACCTAGAGCACTAGATTGGTAAACTGGGAAGAAAACACAAGAAAGGCCAATACATTTTTCACCTTCATAAAAACATTCAAGATGCAATATATTAAAAATTATCTTATAACAAGAAAATCAGTGATACTTATGATGCTTTATTTTCAATAAATCTAGTAGTCTAATCCATAAGTTAAAAAAAAAGGAAAGAAAGGCCACCAATATTTTACCTTCATTATTCAGAAATAGAAATAGTAAAATATGGAATCAATTTGCTAATTTCTCTTTATGAAAAAAAAAACATTCATAACTTTGGTCCCATGGTATCCTGTGACAGTGAGATTTGACATACTATTCACAGAAAAGTAATCATTTTTTTTAACTTAGCATAGAATCAATCTAAATACTATCTACTTCAACTTTTGAATCCTGATTGTCTACAGAGATATATTACAATAGTAGTAAACACAAATTTCTCAAAGAAGTCCATTAATGACATTAAAAGTAAAATACTTCAAGAAAAATGAAACTTCAAGAAAGAACCACAATTTTTCCTAATGTTTTACACTACAGAAATTCATTTTTTCTTAATAACCTTTCAAATTTGGTTTCAACTCATCTGTAAGTATATTTAATTATCAAGGGCAATAAACCAATCTCATCTAAATTTCTTCTTCCTCCTTCATGATGCTAGCCTAATCACTTATTTCTCACAAGTTGTAAGGCCAATGTGACTGAATTTCAGAATAGATGATGGGGGGAGCAAAGTATAAAAAGACAAAAGGTAAGGGGATGATAGGTTAAGAAGGGCTTTGAATACCAAACAGAATCATTTTGTATTTGCTTCTGGATTCAAGAGGGAGCCACTGGAGTTTACTGAATAGAGGGTGATATGATCAGAGCTCACTTTAAGAAAATCACTTTGGTGGCTGAATGGAGGATGGAGTAGAATGGGGAGAGACTTGGGACGGGCAGACCCCTCAGCAGACTATTGTAATAATCAGATATGCGTTGATGAGGTTGACCACTAGAGTGGTAGCAGTGTCATAGGGGAGAAGGGGGCATATTTCAGAGATGGTGCAAAGATGAAATCAATAGCCCTTGGATATGAGGAGTGACAGATAGTGAGGAGTCCAGGAGAGCTCCTATGTTGTGAGCCTGAGGAAGGGGTGTAAGGACGGTGTGCCCCTTCAGCAAGTGCTAAGTTGGAAGATAGGGGAGCATTTGGAGAGAAATTCAGTGAGTTCAAGATGCTGAGTCTGAGATGTCTGCTGGTCATCCAGTCTGACATGGCAGAGAAGCAATTAGTTGGAGATATAAAACTGGAAGTCAGCAGAGAGTGGGGGCAGGAAAGATAGATTTGAGAATCATCCGCCTAGAGATGGCGAGACTAAATCTGTGGGAGCTGATGAAATCACCCAGAGAAGTAGCTTAGAAAGAGAAGAGAAGAGGGCCAAGGCAGACCCCTAAGAGACATCCATGGCTAGACAGAAGAAACAAAAAAGATTGAGGAGGGATGAAATTGGTAAGAGGAGGAGCGGCAGAGAGTGGTATTTGGAAAAGGGAGCCCTGAGGAAGGAGCAATCAGCAGTGTCAAAGGCTGCAGAGAAGTGAAGGAAAATGAGAACCGAGAAAAGGCTACTGGATTTGGCAGTTTAGAGACCTTCAGCAACTTTGGAGAAAGCAATTTCTTGAAAGTTGACAGTCAGACTGTAAAAGGTAAAGAAAAGAATAAGAGGAGAGAAAGAAGAGGTACCGAGGATAGACGGCCTTCTCAAGGAATTTAGCTACAAAGCTACTAGTTAGGAAGGTATCATAGATGAAATACAGGTTAATAATTACTGGAGAGGCAAAGATCAAGTGAAGGTTTTTTTCAACATAGTGGCAACATGGATATCTTTATAGGGAGTAACCAGTACAGAGAGAGAGACTGAAAATAAATGAAAAAGTAGGAATGGCAAAGGAAGCAATCTGCTGGAGGAGATGGGATAGAATGAGATCACTGGAACAAGGAAAGGAGTTATCAGCCTTGCTAAGAGGTAATGTGGGAGGCAAGGGTGAAGGAGTGGAACAGGCATCTGAGAGATGAGGAAGAAGGGAGAAGGAGCTCAAAGTGAAGGTCCCATTTTTTTTTTCTGTAAAATATGAAGAAATGTTATTTTTAAAAAGCCAAGGGAGGTTTGAGGAGAAATAGATGAAAAGAAATGGAAGAGCTGCTTGTGGAAAGTGGGATAAGAGAGGTATAATATAGTAGGACCTCCTAACAGCAGGGAAGGCCTAGTTGAGGTTAAAATACAAAAAAAATTTTGTTAAAAGGACAAATTATCCTTTGAATAATTGTCCTTTCTCTTCTCTTCTCTTCTCTTCTCTCTCTCTCTCTCTTTGGCTGAGGCAATTGGGGTTAAGTCACTTGCCCAGGATCACACAGCTAAATATTGTGTCTGAGGCTGGATTTGAACTTAAGTCCTCCTGACTTCAGGGCAAGTTTCTTCTCATTTTTTAAAGTACAAAGTGATTTCTAAAGCACAATTCAGAATTTTAAAAGCTAAATATTTAAAATACTGATCTCATTTATACTATGATCTTATTTCTGAATTTTTAATTGGCATAAACCTGAAAATCTGTCCAATCAAAAAATTAATAACCACTTATTACACCTGATCAATAATCTGATTCCCTTTGTTTTTTCATTGCTGAAATTCACTTTTCCAAAGAACAAAATGGAAGCTATCTTAGGCTACGAAACCAGACCTACTGACCTCCTAATTACCAAATCAATCTCTTTTTAGTCATCATCCTTTCTGACCATTCTGTAGAATGGTCTTGACTCTTGACAATTTGAAACTCTCTTTACCCCCAAGTTTTTGACATCACCATCTCTCTTGGTTCCCCATCTATCTGTATGACTACTCTGAACCAGTCTTCTTTACTGGTTCATCCTCCTTTCCATCCCCATGATTATATGTGCACCTCAAAGCTTACACTTTGATCCTATTCTATCTCTAAACTTTGTCCTCTAGCAAACTCATCCTTGGCTTGATTGATTGCTTCAATTATCACTTATTAACAAATTATCATAATAGTTAATAACATTAGACTTTTAGATAGTCCTTCTGATGTGCTGTACTAAACATTTTACAATTATTAGCTCATTTGATCCTCACAACAACTCTGGAAGGTAGATGCTACTATAATTATTGCCATTTTACAGATAAGGAAACTGAAACAGGAATTAAGTTACTTGCCCAAGGTCACACAGGTAGGAAGCCTGAGAGACAGAATTTGAACTCAGGTTTTCTGGGCTCCAGGCCCACAGTTCTATCCACTAGGCCTCCCAGCTGCCCAAAATGTATATACTGCTCCCTATACAGTCCCAATCTCTCCTAGGATCTGATCTCCAATTGCCCATCCTAACTACACCTTAAATTCAACATATCAAATACTCAAGTATTTATCCTTTACACATCCCATCAAAAAATTGAGCTTTTCTCAGCTTTCCTATTATTGAAAGCATGCTAAACTCTTAGTGACAAAAACTTGAAATCTCTAAATTATTTGAGACTATTTTCCTTTACTCTCCCACAAATCACCTGACAAGTCCTGTCAATTCTACCTCCATAATCTCTTCCATCTACTCCCTCCCCTGCACTTACCCTGCCGCCATCACTCTAGTTCACAAGCTCACATGACATCTTTCTAATTATTATTCCTGATTGGAATCTCCACTCCCTTCCAATACAGTAACTAAAAATAATCTTCATGATACACATCACCATGCCATTGCCACCTCAAAAACTTACTTTGGCTCCCTATTACATATGTCCAGGATAGACTATAAACTCTTTCTCCTGTCATTTAAAGCTTTCTACAACTTTAGTCTAATCTACCTTCTTTCAGGTTTCTAAGAATTTGAATTCTAGAGAAATTAGAGTAGGTAATCCTGCTTCAGTAGATCCATGGAGATCATTCTCTATACCTAGGAACAACCTTGCTTGAAGCATCTTCTGAAATTTTGTTCAGTTCCAGTTTTGATTCTACCTTTTCCTGATTCCTCCAAAACTGATCTCTCCTTCCTCAAATATTCTTATACTATATTGGTCAGATCTTTCCTTGGCCTTTTCAACAATCTACCTTGTATCATATTTATTTGTGTACAAGTTATATCCTCCCCCTCAATCTTAATCTATCAGGCAAAGACTTTTTTATCTTTGGAAATCAGTTGTGACTTGCACAGATAAAGAGCTTAATATCAATGAAACAATGATTTAGATGGTAAACCATCACCAATCCCAACCTGCCAACTCTGGTCACTAGGGAAACTAAGCAAAAAGTGTGGAAGGAATTGTTCACTGAAGAAAGCCATATACACCCAGAGAGAGGGATGCGAAATGTGGACCACAACATAACATTCTCATACTCCTTGATTGATGTTTGCTTACATTGTGTTTCCTTTATCTGATATATCGTTTGTGTAGATAAGATTTTTCTTGCACAACAATGATAAGTTTGGAAATATGTATACATATATTCGATTTGCCAATATTTTAACATAATTAACATGTAGTGGATATCCTGCCATCTAGGGGAGGGGTGGGGAGTTGGGGGGAAAAAAAAGTGTGGAAGGATCAGTACAAAACGGTTCTCTTGAGAAGAAATCAAAGCACATGTTCTGTTTACTAAGGTTTTTGTGCATAACCGATTATCAGAGCGCCTGATTTCATAACAAGAACAATTTTTTTTTGGCTATTGAGCTTTATAATACAAATATGACAATAAGTCATCATTTATTTCACAAGACAAAATCTGACACAGTTATAAATTACTTCCAAATCTTTGTTAAGTTTTTATAGTCTTTTGTTTGTGTGAAGTTTGATTACAAATCTAGCAACTATTTCTGGAATTCCAGTATCAGGATAATGTTTTGTCTTTTTGCAATGTCTTCAACTAGTCAAAGTACAAATTTTACACAAAGAAATAAAACTTTAAATTATTCTAGAGCCTCTTAATTGCAAGCATAACTTAAAAGGAAAAAAAGTCATTCAAAAAGTTCCTCTTCCCAACCTTTATTTTCACTTTATAATAAACTCCTGGCAGGAAGGACATCTTTTCTCTTTTTGTCAATCTCCCAATCCATCCATCTACTCCATGGAGTATCAGAAAATGTTGATGATTTCCATATTTTCTATAGCATATTATCAACTCCTTCAAAGTGGGTACTAATAGTTCCTGTCTATCTGAGGGCATCCCTCTAATCCATCAGATCTCATTCCAACATCAGTTCATTACCTTCCATCCCACAACATTTTCCTATTTGAAAAAAAAACAAACTGCTCAGTATTTCCAAATGTTTCTGATTCTGACAAGAACTTTTCTTCCTACTACCACTGATCATGAGAAAAATCTTTTGATTTAAATCTAATTTAGTCTTGTGTAGAAATGTTCCCTACTAAAACATTGTGAAAAATCATTACATATGCTAATAAACTAGTTAAGCCTCACGTTTATATCCTTAATCATTCAAAAGTTTGTGAACCTACAAAATTTTATCCTGAACCTATCTTTATTAGTTTTATATTGCACCTGAAGGTTAAGGGCAAATGTGAACAAAGGGAAAGGAAAAAACAGTAAGGAACCTTTTCACAAATTTCCCACTACCACATTTATCCCTAGAGAATAGAAAGAAAAATGAAAGACCTGTAATTGAAAATTAACAAATTATATGGAAAGTGAAGGGTATTCAGTCCAGGAATTCTATATTTAATAAATCATTCCAAATAAACCATTCCTTAAGAGGAAAAAGGGCTTTTTAAAAGGTATCAGTATTTTAATGTGAGTAGCCAGATTCCCTGTCTTCCAGTTGAAAAACTGAAAGAAATTAAGCCATGAGGTGCCTTCCTTTCATAATAATTTGTGTCAATTATGTACAATATTCCTTCCCAAAGGGAAAAAATGATCATTTAATTTAACTGAAGAAAAAAAGAGGATACTTTATAGTACAGCTTCCCCTTTTCCCTTGGAAAAAAAAAATGACAACTTTCATCAAGAAACAAGTGTTTTCCCATCGTTTCCTTGCTAGCCCTCAATAAAATTTAAAAAAAATAAATAAAAGACCTTTTGAAAATTCTCAAGCACAGTGAATGCTGTTAGGCACCGCACTGAGCAGCAACATCCATCTCCCCACCTTCAAACTATCTGAAGCGCAGGGAGAAAGGAGGAGGGGATGAGGGGACAGGGCATCAGAAGCAAAAATAAAAATTATAAATAAACCAGCAACCAAATAAAGAAACATGGGGGGGGGAGAATATTTAAAATGCCACTCGGCCTCCCCCACGATCCCAGACGCGGTGACATGCCTCAAGTGCGGGGGCCGG
>JAJPUD010003078.1:132395-148480 GCA_023553655.1 Myrmecobius fasciatus | reverse complement strand
ACTAACCCTGACAACCTCCTGAAAAACAGCAGCTAATATTCCTATATAGTGCTTGCTCTGTACCAGGAACCATGCTGCGTGCTTTACTCATTTTGTCCTTAAAGCAACCCTGAAAGGAAGGTGCTATTATTATTATCCCTATTTTACAGATGAGGAAACTGAGGCAAATAGATTACGTGGCTTGCTCAGGGCTCATATAGTTAGTGTCTCAGGCTAGATTCTGCCTCCCCTGAACCCTTTGTTCTTCTTTCACTTCTCTGCTTCCCTCCGGGTCTTTTCTTCATGGATTCAGCATTGAAAACTTTCAAAAACAACTTTGCTCATTCTGAACTTCCTTCTTCAAAGGGCTGCTAGTGTGATAAAATTAGATTCTTTATGAAAACACTCTTGAAAGTCAAGAAGTTCTATAAAAATGCAAGGCAGACTGGCTGTCATCATTGTCATAGACAAGGGTCATAGAGTTTCACCTGATTCTCATATTCCCATGAATTACAACTTGAATGGATTTTTAAAAGGTATCCTTCCCCACCATCATTCCCTAAATTCTATTATTTGTCACAATACATCTATTACATTTTTTTTTATTCTTTACAGCTAAAACCTTCCCAAATCCTGACACTTTACCCTGGCATTATTAAAAGTCTATTATCATCAATTTGGTATCCTGTAAAGTCAAAGCTGAAGAAACTTAATTACCTAATATGTGTGAGTTTACAATTTAGATTAAGTATCCTTTCTTCCTCTTTGTATTGGTATAACTCTTGTTTTTTGTTTTTGCTTTTTGCTGAGGCAGTTGAGGTTAAGTGACTTGCCCAGGGTCACACAGCTAGGGAATGTTAAGTGTCTGAGAGCAAATTTGAACTCAGGTCTTCCTGACTTCAGGGCTGGTGCTCTATCCACTGCACCACCTAGCTCCCCCCTCTTGGTTTTTTTTTTTAATCTGCTGACTAAGCTCTTACAGTAGCTCCCCAATCTTAACTTCCTTTTCTCTAGCTGACTGTTTAAATCCTTATGGTATTATAAGGGAACTACTATCCCTTCTCAAAAATGCCACTGTCTTTAATAGCTTTCCACCATAGTTTCTATTGAAACAAATACCGATCTGAGAAGTATATCATTTTTGGGAAGTTCATTGGTGGCCACATATCCAGACAGTCATCAGATCAGAGATATGGAAGAGACCTTAGAAGTTACCTATTCCCTGGACCACAATATAGCATTTTCACACTCTCTATTGATGTTTGCTTGCATTATGTTTTCCTTCTCAGGTTTTTGTTTTTTTTTTCCCCTTTCCTGTACAAGACAATTGTATAAATATGTATACACATGTTCAATCTGTCAAATATTTTAACATAATTAACATGTATTAGACTTCCTGCCATCGAGGAGAGAGGGTGGGTGGTAGGAGGGGAAAATGTGTAACAAAAAGCTTTGCAAGGGTCAGTGTTGAAAAATTGCCTATGCATATGTTTTGCAAATAAAAAGCTTTAACAAAAAGTTACCTATTCAAATTTTATTTTACAGATGAGAAAAATGAGATCAGAGAGTTAGTTACATGCCCAAGTCACACACATAGTAAAAAGCAGCAGAGCTATTTACTATTTAAATTCTCTTATTCTTTCCACTGCATATAGGAAAATTTAGGAAATATAGATAAGCACAATGAAGACATCATCCCTGGAGGTAATTTTTATTCCTGTGCCTTTCTCTGTTCTCCTTGGTTTGCATGAGAAACTTGAACTGGGTAATCCTGAGCTTTTTGTTAGCTTGCTAGAAGAGAAGTATCCAATGGATCCTGGCTCAAGACAAATTTAGCAATTGGAAACTAAACCAGGAATTACATGGATTTTCTAATCCTGAATCACTGTGAGGCTTCTGAAAGAGAACAAAGATCTAACTAGGATCTGATTGATAACTAGGAGATAAGGTTTTAAATGGAAATAAAACTTAAAGTATACACTGGCTAGTGAAAAAGGCTCAGCCTTCTGTTCCAAAGAATTTGACCTGGGGCAGGGAATCTCCTGGTGCAGAGGAAGCATACATTCCAATCTAAGCTTAGAGAAACAGTTTTCTTCACTTGGGAAGAAAAGCCAGTAAAGGCTTTGTTTTGATTTTTTTTTTCCCCTAGTCTGATGTCTGATGTTTGAATGTGTTAGGGAGTTAGCCTTTCCAAAAAAAAAAAAAAAAGTTATATCTTTTTCAGAGATTACACTTCAGCAGAGGATTTTAGTGAAAGTTAGAAGTAAAGGAAAGGATTTCAAGTCCTTGCCCAGTGGGCACAAGCCTGACAGTAACCATCCCAAAGACAGAGGACTAGTAGAAATCATCATCTGGAAGAGACTAAACCACACTCAAACACCAATCAGAGAATACTTGCTTGGTAAGACTGCAGATATGTGAGACCAACAAATAGCAGTGAAACCCTTCAGCCCTGCAATGCTAGTCAGGAGTCTTTCTTTGGACACAAGTTCTCTAAATGTATGCATCTTGACATGTGCATATATATATATATATATATGTGTGTGTGTATATATATATATATATATATATACCCATTCTTTATATGGTCAATGAGTATATTTGAGGGACAGTATGACCCAGGTTTATGAAAGAAGCATTTATTACTCCTTTTTAAAGCAAATTTCATTAAGTGCCTTTGTTGTGAACAAATTGTCTTCTCAGAGAAAAAGTGAGAGATTATAAATTATATATAGATATATATATCTATAGATATATAGATAGATATAATATATATATAATAAATATAATATAGATATATAAAATATATATATAGATATATAAATTATATATAGATAGAATATAGATTCCCATGTGGGAAAACTAGGACGCTAATACATTGTTGGTGGAACTGTGAACAGATCCAGGCATTCTGGAGAGCAATTTGGAACTATGCTCAAAAAGTTATCAAATTGCATACCCTTTGATCCAGCAGTTTCTATTGGGCCTATATCCCAAAGATATCTTGAAGGAAAGGGACCCACATGTGCAAAAATGTTTCTGGCACCCCTTTTTGTAGTGGCAGGAAATTGGAAACTGAATGGATGCCCATCAATTGGAGAATGGCTGAATAGGTTATGGTATATGAATGTTATGGAATATTATTGTCCTATAAGAAGCAATCAGGAGATGACACCTGGAGAGACTTACATGACCTGATGCTAAGTGAAATGAGCAGAACCAGGAGATCATTGTACATAGGAACATCTATTATATGACAATCGATTCTGATGAATGTGACTCTTTCTAACAATGAAATGATTGATGCCAGTTCAAATGATCTTGTGATGAAGAGAACTATCTACACCCAGAGAGAGGATTGTGGGAACTGAATGTGGATCACAAATAACATTCTCACTCTTTTTGATGTTGTTCACTTGCGTTTTCTTACTTATTTTCTTTCCTTTTTGATCTGATTTTTTTTTTGTGCAACAAGAAAATTGTATAAATTTATTTACACATAAAACAAAGAATATATATCCCCAGAGTACTTAGAATCTAGGTAACTTCTTCTACATGACCATACATACCATATAGCATATGATATGCTATACCATATACATTAAAGTTAATCTCAGTCAGAGCCTTGGAATCCAAGCACCTAGGTCAAGGAAGAAAGTTCTGATTTACATTGGAATCCTTTGCTTCTCCCTTTCTTAATCAACCCTTTCGGTATTAAATGGTCCATGGAAAGGATTCATTCCAGGATTTTCTCAGTGAAGTATAATGGGACAAATTAGATCATATGAAGATGCACAAAAGACCTATTGAAATCAAGGAAAAGAAGGGATGAGGATGATCATTGTCTGAAATTTGATCTCAGTTTTGGCTCTAAGAGGGAATAACTAAATCATTCAGTTGGGTATATAAATTTATCTAACCCTATAAAGTGAAATGTGTTGAAAATTTTATAGACTATTTTTCTGCATAAATATAAGATTACCCAATATATAATATAGAATTCAAACTTTTGTGATAGGGTAACTACTATTGTCTACAAGAAAAAGCATTTACTATCATATCTGAATAATAGACTTTCTTGGGCAATGTAATCCTTATGTAAGCAAACAAGTGAATTAAAAATAAATCATATCAAAGCCACTTCCTATCAGACTAAACTTGTTTAGATCAAAACAACGGTCAAAAAACATAAGCACTTTTTGATCTGATTTTTAAGTTCGTATCCTATTGTACATAGTCCAGCCTACCTAATTTCAAATGATGGCTAGTAATTAGCCCCCTAAGTTGAGCTAAGGGAATGGTTCATCAACCTAATTTGTAACAGCTGGGGATCTCTAGTCTCCAGAAAAGAGCTTTTAACCCCCAAATTGCTAGAGCCTTTAGAGCATCCAAATAACTAATATTATGCCACTATTGCCAGCAAAGTGTGTTTTTAAAAGAAAAAGAAGAGATGACAACTGCAAATTCCAAAAAGAGCTTGTAGTTATTATCAAGAAAAAAGAAATATATACATACATACATACATACATTCTACATATAGTTCCTCCACTAATTAACTATACTGTTTAAGTTGCTGAAGGAAATTGAAATTTGTTCATATCTCTGAATGAGTCCCTATGTAACTATATCAAATAAACAGGTAAAGTAGGAGCAATCTGTTATGCCCTTAGAGAGTAACTATTATAATATTAGCAAACATTTCATGAGAATTTTATGAGGAGTCAGTCTAGGGAAAAGCCATTAATAGGAAAGAAGACTTGAGAAAAGCTGAAAAGATGGTTTACTTGCAGAAGCTGAACATAACCTAGAAAAGACTTCTGTCTTTAGAAATTAGATATACCTTTTATTGGATATATTTTCCTTTATGAAACCATTGTATTATTTATCTTATGATGAGGATTTTTGTGAAGAGACTATTTGTTATCCTTTTTTAAAAAATAAAATGCTAGGAAATAAAACTGTTTTCTAAGAAATAAAGACATGCCATTATATGAAGAGTTTGAGATAACTGTGATTTTGATTTGTGAGAAAAGACACCTAAAATTGTAAATCTTGTAAAATAATTTTGTAAATAATTCTCTTTGTTTTGTTATTTTTTAGTTAATTCAGTAACTTTAATGTTTATCTAATCCTAAGTGATTAAACTATTTACTATGTAGAGAAATTAGTAATTACCATGGGGAAAGAAGGTTTCTCCAGTTTATTAAATAAATATTATTGAATGAACTGTGATGGGAGCTATGAACTTAGTTGAATAATTGAGAAATATGTTGAAATTTTAGTAATTAATGAGAAAATATCCAAGCATACATACCCTAGAACTCTGGATGTTAAGATTAAATATGGGAATGAATGTAAATGCAAAATATACAAGATAATTTGGCAAAGGGAGGCACTAAGAACTATAGAATTCAGGAAAAACTTCTTGTAGAAGATAGTAATTGAGCTGAACCTGGAAGGAAGCAGAGGTGAAAAGAACCTCAGAGACAGAGGTGAAAAGAGAGGAGTTCCCAACACAGAGGACAGCCATTATTGCAAAGACACAGAGAAAACAAATGGAGTGATTGTGTGCAAGAAACAGGAAGAAATGTTCGATTGGCTAGATATAATGTGTGGGAAAGGGAGGACTGCATAATAAGGCTGGAAAGGTAAATTGGAACCACACTGTAAGGAGCTTTAAGACCAAATAGAGGAATTTATGTCTAATCCTAGAAGTAATTAGGAGCTCTTGGATTTTATTGAGTAGGGAAGTGACATGTCAGAACTGTGCTTTTCAGAGAAGCAATTTGGCAGCTGTGCAGAGGTTCCATTGGAATAGGGAGGGATTGGACACAGGAAGACCAATAAGATATTGTTCCAGAAGTATTGTCTAGAATTGTAAAAGCTTGAAGGCAAATTTTACTTATGCATTCTTAAATGTATCAATTGATTAGATTATTAGCATGCAGCCCAGCTTGACACAGAATGCCTCTTTGAAAAAAATAAAATTTATTTAGATTATAAGAGTTGTTTAAACTTCAGCATTTAAATGTGCCAAGTATGTTATAAAATGCCAGTGTAATACTGTAATACTGAGTAATATACAACTAATATAAGGCGGACATCTTTTCCCTAGAAACTGTAAATCCTGTGTATGAAGTAATATTTCCTGTTTTCCTAACCCAGATGGCTAAGTAATCATTATCCACTGGTCAGAAAGCCATTGTATATTATGACCAGGTGGCTGCTGCTTGTTAGACTCCAGCTTTCAAGATCTCTTCCTTTTCAGAGGAAGAACAGAGACTAAAATATAAACAAAAGCAAAAACATAATTTGGGGAAAATAAACTAAATTTTTCCATCATGTATTTAAAAATATAGAGTTTTTATCAAACTGTGCATGCCCTTTGACCCAGCAATATCTTTACTGCATCTGTATTCTAAAGAGATCATAAAAAAGGGAAAGGGACCTACATGTGCAAAAATATTTGCAGCACCCTTTTTTGTAGTGGCAAGGAACTGGAAACTGAGTGGATGCTCATCAGTTGGAGAATGGCTGAATAAGTTATGGTATAGGAACATTATGGAATATTACTGTTCTCTGATCAACAGGATGATTTCAGAAAGGCCTGGAGAGACTAACATGAACTAATGCTAAGTGAAGTGAGTAGAACCAAGAGAACACTGTACACAGCAATAAGAAGATTATGTGATGATCGACTGATAGACTTGGCTCTTTTCAGTAATGAAGTGATTCAGATCAATTCCAACAGACTTGTGATGGAGAGAGCCATCTTCATCCAGAAAGAAGCTGTAGGGACAGTGCAGATCACAACATAGTATTTTCCTTTTTTTTTTTTTTTTTTTTTTTTTTTTTTTTGTTATTTTTGTTGTTTGCTTCTTTTTCATTTTTTTTTCCTTTTTGATCTGATTTTTCTTGTGCAGTGTGGTTATTGTGGAAATATGTTTAGAAGAATTGCACATATATAACCTACATTAGATTATTTGCTATCTAGGGGAGGAGGGAGGGAAGGGAAGGAGAAAAAATTGGAATGCAAGATTTTATAAGGGTGAATGTTGAAAACTATCTTTGTATATATTTTGAAAATAAAAAGCTATTACTTAAAAAAATAAAAAAGGATGCAGAACCTTTAGTTCTCAAAATACTTTTAGTAGAATACTAATTTTTATTTTTAAAAAGGGAGAAAATCAGCCTAACTGATTAGTATATTGAAAAAGTCTGAAATTATGGGTAATATACAGACTTTGAGACTTCCCCCCTCTACAAATGGGTGGGATAAGGCTGTCCTCTTCTCTCTTCTTTTGAACCAGGCTTGTTCTATATAATTTTACAAAGTTCACTTTTGTTTTTTTTAATGTGTTTGTTTATTATTTCCATTTTCATTGTTATATTCATTATGCATATTGTTTTCTTAATTATGCTCACTTCACTCTGAATTACTTCATATATATATATATATATATATATATCTTTCTGTGCTTCTCTATACTTTTCACAATTACTATTACAGTAATACAGCACAGTAATATATTCTATTCCATTTGTGTATTATACTTTTTAGCCATTCACCAACTAATGGGCATCTAATGTTTCTAAAATTGTGTTATCAAAAAAAAAAAGGGCTGCTCTAAATATTTTGGTATAGATGAATATCTTTATTATCAATTATATCTTTGGGGAATAAGCTTGATAATGGAATATCTGCATCAAAAGATATTAAAATTTTAGTCATTTTATTTGCATAATTACAAATTGCTTTCAAAATGGTTATACTGATTTACAGCTTCACCAACAGTACACTAGTGTGTCCCAGTCTTTCCATAATTCCCTTCAACAGTGACTGTTAGGTTACTACTACTGATTTCTCATTAGCATTGTCTCAATCCTTATTCTTATTGATTTCTCTGGAGCTTTTGACGCTATTATTACTCTCTCCTCCTTGATATTCTCTTCTCTCAAGGTTTTCAGGACACCACTTTCTCCTGGTTCTCCTACCTATCTGGCCACTGCTCCCCAGTTTCCTTTCCTGGATCCTCTTCCAGATCATATCCTCTTTTTTTTAATTATTAAAAGCTTTTTATTTACAAAACATATGAGTGATTTTTCTACATTGACCTTTGCAAAAAACTTTTTTTTTCCAAGCTTTTCCCCTCCTTCCCCCCACCCCCAGCACTGGATGACAGGTAATCTAATACATGCTAAATATGATAAATTATATGACAAATCCAATATATGTATACATATCTATACAGTTATCTTACTGCACACAAAACATCAGATCTAGAAAGAGAAGAAAAAAAAACAACCTAAGAAGGAAAACAAAATGCAAGGAAATATTCACAGAAAGCGTTAAAATGCTGTGTTGTGGTCCACACTCAGTTCCCTCAGGCCTCTCTCTCTGGATGTATATGACTATCTTCGTTTCTGAACAATAGGAACTGGTTTGAATCACATCATTGTTGAAGAGAACCATGTCCATCAGAATTGATCATCGTATAGTCTTGTTGCTGTGTATAATGTTGTCCTGGTTCTGCTGATTTCACTCAGCATCAGTTCATGCAAGTTTCTCCAGGCCTCTCTAAAATCGTCCTGCTGGTCGTTTCAGAGCAATAATATTCCATAACATTCATATACCATAATTTATTCAGCCACTCTCCAATTGATGGGCATCCCTTCAGTTTCCAGTTACTAGCCACTACAAAAAGGGCTGCCACAAACATTCTTGCACATGTGGGTCCCTTTCCCTCCTTTAAAATCTCTTTGGGATATAGGCCCAGTAGAAACACTGCTGGGTCAAATGGTATGCACAGTTTGATAGCTTTTTGAGCATAGTTCCAGATTGCTCTCCAGAATGGTTGGATCTGTTCACATTTCCACCAACAATGTATCAGTGTCCCAGTTTTCCCACATCCCCTCCAACAGCTATCATTATCATTTCCTGTCATTTTAGCCAATCTGACAGGTGTGTAGTGGTATCTTAGAGTTGTCTTAATTTGCATTTCTCTGTAGATCATATCCTCTTAACGGAAAGCATCCCTTAAGGTTTTCTCATCACTTTTCTCTTTCTAAACTATTTCATTTGGTGATCTCATCAACTTTCATGGATTTAATTGTCATCTCTATGCTAATATTCTCAAATACACCTTTCCTAAACCAATCTCTCCACTGATCTCCAATTTCTCATCACCAACTGCCATTCAGATATCTCAAATTGGATGTCCAGAAGACACCTTTAACTCAAGATATCCAAAATGAAACTCATTATCTTTCCTCCTAAACCCTCCTCCCCTTTTCTAGGGGCAATACTATTCTTCTATCCCTCCCTCAGGCTCACAATCTAGGAGCCATCCTGGACTCCTCACTATCTCTCACTCCTCATATCAAAGAGCTATTGATTTCATCTTTGCAACATCTCTGAAATATGCCTCCTTCTCCCCTATGACACTGCTACCACTCTAGTGGTCAACCTCATCAACGTATATCTGATTATTACAATAGCCTGCTGAGGGGTCTGCCCATCCCAAGTCTCTTCCCCATTATACTCCATCCTCCATTCAGCCATCAAAGTGATTTTCTTAAAGTGAGCTCTGATCATATCATTCAATAAACTTCAGTGGCTCCCTATTGCATCCAGGAGCAAATACAAAATGATTCTGTTTGGTATTCAAAGCCCTTCTTGACTTATCATCCTTCTACCTTTCCAGTCTGTTTATACTTTGCTTCCCATCATTTATTCTGAAATCCAGTCACATTGGCCTCCTTGCTGTTTCCCCAAAGAAAGATACTCCATCTCTTGGCTCTGGGCATTCTCTCTGGATGTCTTCCCATATCTGAAACATTCTCCCTTCTCCACTCTGACTACTGACCTTCCTGATTTCCTTTAAGTCTCTACTAAAATCCCACCTTCTATAGGAAGCTTCCTCTTTCTCTTAATTCTATTGCCTTCCCTCTGTTATTTCCTTTTCATCTTGTACATAGTTTGTTTTACATGTATTTGTGGGTTATCTCTCCTATTAGATTGTGAGCTTTCTGAAGGCAGAGACTATTTTTGCCTCTTTTTATATCCCCAGCACTAACACAGTGCCTAGCAACTAATAGATGTTTAATAAATGTTGATTGGTTTTATTGTCTACCATTTTTTGTTATCTTTGACAGTTTCCAGGATATGAGATAAAACCTTGAGATTGTTTCAATTTGTATTTTGTTATTATCAGTGGTTTAGAGCACTTTTTCTTATAGTTATTAATAGTCTAATTCTTTTGAGAATTATTTGTTTATATCTTTTGACCATTTATTTATTGAGACATGGCTTTTGGCATACATAGATATAAATGTTAGTTGTTTACATATCTTGCATATGTAAACTATCATCAGAAAACTCAGCTCTTCCCTTAGGTGTGTTCATGGGGGGGAGGGGGATTGAAGATTTTTAATTTCAGTTTAATGTAATCAAAAATATCTATTTTGTATCATTCCCTTCTGATAAATTCCCCCATTTTAGCCTTATCTCTACATTATTGACCATTTTATTCATAATATATTGGCATTTTTATATGTAATCATTTTTATCAACAAATTATTTAAAATTTGTATATATTGTACAGTGATTGGTTCTATATTCCATTCAGTCAATAAATATTTATCAAATACTTGTAATATGTAAGGCATTGTGCAAAAACTAGGTTATAGTTATTAAATTAGACAATTCATCATTTTGCAGTTGTTGATGTGCTTTTGTTGGTTTTGTTTTGGTTATTTGAGACCCATTTCCCTGTCTTGCCCAGGTTTCAAGTGCAGCAACCATTCACAGTCCAATCCCAGTGCTTATCAGAAAAGAAGCTTTAACATGCTCCATTTTTCTGACCCTTGCTACTGCTGCCTCTTTTCACCTCTCTCCTCATCCCTTCTCCTCCCTCCAGCACTCTGGTGACATTCTACCAACTTTCTCAGTCAAAAGGAATACAGGTGTGTACTACCATGACTTGCTGATATGATTCTTCATTAATATCTTCATCAAGTGGATTTCATGAGTGAACCTTTTTTTCTTTTCTATAATAACTTTTCATTTTTTCAAATGCATGCAAAGATATTCCTATCATTTACCTTTTTTTAGGGTTTTTTATATGGGGGTGGGGATGGGAGGCACTTACAGGGTCTATTTTTTTAGAGTTTTTTTTCCA
Source organism: Myrmecobius fasciatus (assembly GCA_023553655.1). Taxonomy (NCBI): domain Eukaryota; kingdom Metazoa; phylum Chordata; class Mammalia; order Dasyuromorphia; family Myrmecobiidae; genus Myrmecobius; species Myrmecobius fasciatus. The sequence goes on along the minus strand of JAJPUD010003078.1, from coordinate 137,321 downwards.
TCATTTACTTTTTTTTTTTTTTTTTTTTTTTGCTGAGGCAATTGGGGAGTTAAATGACTTGCCTAGGAAGTGTTAAGTGTCTGAGGCCAGATTTGAACTCAGGTTCTCCTGACTTCAGGGCTGATCCTCTATCCACTGTACCACCTAGCTGCCCCTCCATCATTTACTTTTGCAAAACTTTGTGCTCCAGATTTTTCTCCCTCTCTCTTCTTTGCCTCCTCCCCTAGATAGCAAACAATCCAATACAGATTAAACATGTGCAATTCTTCTAAACATTTCCATATTTGTCATGTTACACAAGAAAAATTGGATCAAAAGGAAAAAAAGCCAAAAGAAAAAAAAATAAGCAAGCAAACAACAGCAACCAAAAGGGTGAAAATACTATGCTGTGATCCACATTCAGTCTCCACAGTTCTCTGTCTGGATGCAAATGTATCTTTCCATCACAAGTCTATTGGAATTGTCTTGAATCACCTCATTGTTGAAAAGAGTCAAGTTCATCACAGTTGATCATATAATCTTGTTGTTTCTGTGTACAATGTTTTCTTGGTTCTATTCACTTCATTTAGCATCAGTTCATGCAAATCTTTCTAGGCTTTCTGAAATCAACCTGCTCATCATTTCTTATAGGACAATAATAACATTTATATATCATAACTTATTCAGCTATTCTCCAGTTAATGGGGCATTTTCAGTTTCCAGTTCCTTACCACTACAAAAAGAGCTGCTACAAATATTTTTGCACATGTAGGTCCTTTTCCCCTTTTTTGAACTCTTTGGGTTATAAACCCAATAGTCACTGCTGGATCAAAGGTGTACACAATTTTCTAGCCCTTTGGGCATATTTCCAAATTGTTCTCCAGAATTGTTGGATCAGTTCACAACTCCACCAACAATGTATTAGTATCCCAGTTTTCTCATATCCCCTCCAATATTTGTCATTATCTTTTCTTGTAATCTTAGCCAATCTAAGAGGTGTGAAGTGGTGAATTTTTTTCTTAATAAAGAACTGTTACTGAGAAAGGGACCCATTTTCTGTTTCTTTTATTTTCCCAAATATTGCCTGCAACAGTGGTTTTTACATATCAGGCATTCAAATAATGCTTAATTAGCAATTATGACAGCATTTTAAAATCATAGACTGTGGATCTAAAAGACCTAGTAGATGATATATTCATACTTACACAACAATGCAGAAATTTCCTCTCATTATGTCTGGCAAATTCAGTAAAGAAGAAATCTTGAAGAAAGCTATTTAAATATTATTATAGTCAACTAGGCCCTGTGACAGGAGAAATATGACATGACTTCCTAATCCTACTCCACCTTGTTCTCTGGAAGAACTCTGATTTGTAAAAGTTCCTAGTGGTACCTAGCATTTAACAGAATGTTCCAGGTACTGTCTGATCAATATAGAATATAGTAACAGTATCATTGCCCATGATCTGAAAACTAGAAAGTACTTTTCTTATCACAGTCTAAAATTATGTCAACATTTTAAGCAGCTGCATCATATTGTTGTTTCATATTGTTTATAGTGAGCTGAAACTTATGATATTTCTCATCACATGAAGAGCTATCAAGCCATCTTCTTTTCTCCTCCCCCATTCTGTACTTAATCAATTATGTGTTTTTTTTTCTTTAATTTAAATGGAACATTTTAGCTTTATCCCTATTGGATTTCATTTTCTTGGTTTTAACCCAGATTTTCTTGATAATCTTGAATCATATTATTTTCCTACCTTTGATTCAGTCAAAATTTGCTTTTTAAAATGTGCTCTTTGTCTTCATTTATTACCACTACCTAGGAACCATCTAGCTTTGGGAGAAGAAAGCTGCCAATAGCCTGAACGGAAACCTAATCCATCCTACTGTTTTGAGACACCTATATGTTAGCATGTAAATATAATGAGAACTTATACCTTTGATTTGGTTTTCATAAACTGGTTCTTATACTGCTTTTTGTAGCTATAAATTTAATTGATTAAGTTAAAGATGGAGCATAAAGTGACCAGATATGATCGCTTACAGAGCAATATAAGTATAGAAAGTCTGATTACCCACTTCCTCTGTTGTGTCCAAATCTAGTGCATTAGGCTATACTGTAAGCCAGTGATATCTAAAATAAAGAACAGACCTTAAAGCTAATCAGTGAATGATGATTCAGTGTTATAAATGGCAGCTATCCCAGAAAATGTCTTTTGGGACGTCTAAGACCTTTCCTATTCTTTTGGACTTGGAGGATCCCAGAAGTCAGAAATTGTGTAAGCATGGCATTCAAACCATTGGTTTAAAATTGTCCAATAGGGCAGAATCTTGAATATAATCTAATGAAAATTCAATAGAAATATCCTTCTAGAATGATACTCTTTGGTATGACTAGCAGGTATCTTATTAATAACAATATTCTCCTGGGATCATAATATGGCTATAAATCATAGAATACTGTAACCTCCAAAGAATAAATATGAAGATACAAGTGAAATGGAAAGGGTAGGAATATAGTTTATTAACGAAGAATGTCAGGCTTTGGAAGTGGCACAAAAATGATGTGTGATCAGAAAAGGAGGGAAAAAAAAGAGAGAAGAGGAATACTCATTGTTGCACTGGTACTCAAGAAATATGAAAAGAGTTAAAGGAAGTCCACAACACATTTGTTTCATCCTTCATGGAGGATGACATGGACAAGGATTGCATTGAACAGTGTGGCTGAATTAACTATGTTCTATATTATTGGAGGTGACCTACACATTGATAAAATCATGAATACATTGAAGTATATTGAAGCATAAGTAGACTGTGAAACAAAAGTATGACTGAGTGTCATCAAAAAGAAGATGGTTTTAAGTAAGCTTTATTATCTGAGTTTATGTGTAATAAAACTAATTAAAATTTCATAAAATGACAAAAATTCTGAATAGCAGTTTAGAGTGTTACCTTATTGCTATGACAAATAAAGAGTTTACACAAAAGTAAATTAAGAATTGCTGGAAACAATATTAAATCCTTATGTTTTGTTTTTTAAATCCAGTCATTTATTTTTTTTCTTTTAATAAAGCTTTTTATTTACAAAACATGAGTGATTTTTCTACATTGACCTTTGCAAAAACTTTTTTTTCCCAAGCTTTTCCCCTCCTTCCCCCCACCCCTCACCCCTAGATAACAGGTAATCTAATACATGCTAAATAAGATAAACTATATGACAAATACAATACATGTATACATATCTATACAGTTATCTTACTCCACAAGAAACATCAGATCTAGAAAGAGAAGAAGAAAAAAACAACCTAAGAAGGAAAACAAAATGCATGGAAATATTCATAGAAAGCGTTAAAATGCTGTGTTGTGGTTCACACTCAGTTCCCACAGGCCTCTCTCTGGACGTATATGACTATCTTCATCGCTGAACAATAGGAACTAGTTTGAATCACATTGTTGAAGAGAACCATGTCCATCAGAATTTATCATCGTATAGTGTTGTTGCTGTGTATAGTGTTCTCCTGGTTCTGCTGATTTCACTCAGTATCAGTTCATGCAAATCTCTCCAGGCCTCTCTGAAATCCTCCTGTTGGTCGTTTCTTACAGAACAATAATATTCCATAACATTCATATACCATAATTTATTCAGCCATTCTCCAATTGATGGGCATCTTTTCAATTTCCAGTTTCTTGCCACTACAAAAAGAGCTGCCACAAACATTTTTGCACATGTGGGTCCCTTTCCCTCCTTTAAAATCTCTTTGGGATATAGGCCCAGTAGAAACACTGCTGGGTCAAAGGGTATGCACAGCTTGATAACTTTTTGAGCATAGTTCCAGATTGCTCTCCAGAATGGTTGGATTCGTTCACAGTTCCACCAACAATGTATCAGTGTCCCAGTTTTCCCACATCCCCTCCAACAGTTATCATTATCATTTCCTGTCATTTTAGCTAATCTGACAGGTGTGTAGTGGTATCTCAGAGTTGTCTTAATTTGCAAAATCCAGTCATTTAAATGAAGGACAAATATTGAACTATATACATTGGTCCCTGAAAAATTCCCTTTAAAAAGAATATGAAAGGATAGAAAGTGTCATTCTATGTATGTGTGTGTGTATATACATATATACATATATATGTATATATGAAGTTACTGCTAGAGCTAGAAGACCAAATCAAAGACCCTTAGAGCTGGCTTTTGCATTGGTCATTCTCATGCCCATACTATCATAACATTGCTCTTTAGGTGACCTGCAACTTTAATTTTTCAGAAATTGTGTTATTTTGTAATTTTTTATCCTATGGAATAAGAAGAAAAATACTGATGATTTTATGTGGATTTATTTTGTATCCTGCAACTTTGCTAAAGCTGTGAATTGTTTCTAGTACTTTTTTAGTTGAGTCTCTAGGGTTCTCTAAGTATATCATCATATCATCTGCAAAGAGTGATAATTTGGTTTCCTCACTACCTACTCTAATTCCTTTAGTCTCTTTTTCTTCTCTTACTGCCAAAGCTAACATTTCTTTTTTTTTTCCTTTATTAAAACTTTTTATTTGCGAAACATATGTATGGGTAATTCTTCAACACTGACCCTTACAAAGCTTTCTGTTACAAATTTTTCCCCCCTAATCCTCACCTCTCCCCTAGAGGGCAGGAAATCCACTACATGTTAATTATGTTAAAATACTTGACAAATCGAATATATGTATACATATTTCCACACTTATCATTGTTGTGCAAGAAAAATCGTATCTACAAGATAAAAAAAATTCAGAGAAAGGAAACACAATGCAAGCAAACATCAATAGAGAGCATGAAAATGTTATGTTGTGGTCCACATTCATATCCCTCTCTCTGGGTGTATAATGGCCTTCTTCACTGAACAACTGGAACTGGTTTGAAGCATTTCATTGTTGAAGAGAGCCATGTCCATCAGAATTGAT
>JAJPUD010003078.1:705-132295 GCA_023553655.1 Myrmecobius fasciatus | reverse complement strand
CTGAAATCATCTTGCTGGTCATTTCTTATAGAACAATAATATTCCATAACATTCATATACCATAATTTATGCAGCCACTCTTCAATTGATGGGCATCCATTCAGTTTCCAGTTTCTAGCCACTACAAAAAGGGCTGCCACAAACATTCTTGCACATGTGGGGCCCTTTCCTTCCTTTAAAATCTCTTTGGGATATAAGCCCAATAAAGCTAACATTTCTAATACAATATTAAATAGTAATGGTGACAGTGGGCAGCCTTGTTTCGCTCCTGATCTTATTGGGAATGGTTCTAGTTTGTCTCCATTACATACGATGCTTGCTAATGGTTTTAAATAGATGCAATTGATCATTTTAAGGAAAAGCCCATTTATTCCTATACTTTCTAGTGTTTTTAATAGGAATGGGTGTTGGATTTTATCAAACGTTTTTTCTGTATCTATTAAGGTAATCATATGATTTTTGTTAGTTTGGTTATTAATATAATTGATTATGCTGATAGTTTTTCCTAATATTGAACCAGTCCTGCATTCCTGGTATAAATCCTACTTGGTCATAATGTATTATCCTGGGTATGACTTTCTGTAATCTCATCACTAATATCTTATTTAAAATTTTTTGCATCAATATTCATTAGGGAAATTAGTCTATAGTTTTCTTTCTCTGTTTTCACCGTACCTGGTTTAGCTATCAGCAACATATCTGTATCACAGAAGGAATTTGGTAGTACACCTTCTTTCCCTATTTTTTCAAATACTTTATATAGTATTGGAATTAATTATTCTTTGAATGTTTGGTAGAATTCACATGTAAATCCATCTGGCCCTGGAGATTTTTTCTTAGGGAGCTGATTAATAGCTTGTTCTATTTCTTTTTCTAAAATGGAGCTATTTAAATAATTTATTTCCTCTTCTGTTAACCTCGGCAATCTATATTTTTGTAGATATTCCTCTATTTCATTTAGATTATCAAATTTATTGGCATAAAGTTGGGCAAAGTAACTCCTAATTATTACTCTAATTTCCTCTTCATTGGAGGAAAGTTCTCCCTTATCATTTTTAAGACTAACAATTTGATTTTCCTCTTTCCTTTTTCTAATCAAATTAACTAAAGGCTTATCTATTTTGTTGGTTTTTTCATAAAACCAACTCTTAGTTTTATTTATTAATTCAATAGTTTTCTTATTTTCAATTTTATTAATCTCCCCTTTTATTTTCAGAATTTCCAATTTGGTATTTAATTGAGGGTTTTTAATTTGCTCTTTTTCTAGCTTTTTTAATTGTAAGCCCAATTCATTAATCTTCTTTTTCTCTATTTTATGCAAGTAAGCATCTAGAGATATAAAGTTACCTCTTATAACCACTTTGGCCGTATCCCACAAATTTTGGTATGTTGCCTCATTATTGTCATTCTCCTGGATGAAATTATTGATTATGTCTATGATTTGCTCTTTCACCCATTCATTCTTTAAAATTAGATTATTTAATTTCCAATTAGCTTTTGGTCTATTTTCTCCTACCCTTATATTACATGTGATTTTTATTGGATCATGATCTGAAAAGGATGCATTTACTATTTCTGCCTTTCTGCATTTGAGTTTGAGGTTTTTATGTCCTAATACATGGTCAATTTTTGTCTAAGTTCCATGAACCGCAGAGAAAAAAGTGAACTCCCTACTGTCTCCATTCAATTTTCTCCAAAGATCTATCATACCTAACTTTTCTAACAATTTGTTTACCTCCCTAATTTCTTTCTTATTTATTTTGTGGTTTGATTTATCTAATTCTGAGACAGCAAGGTTGAGATCCCCCACTAGTATAGTTTTGCTGTCTATTTCTTCTTGCATCTCTGTTAATTTGTCCTCTAGGAATTTAGATGTTTTACCACTTGGTACATATATGTTTAGTATTGATACCGCTTCATTATTTTTGGTACCCTTTAGTAAAATATAGTTTCCTTCCTTATCTCTTTTAATTAGAGCTATCTTTGCTTTTACTTGATCTGAGATCAGGATTGCTACCCCTGCTTTTTTTTTTTTGTTCACCTGAAGCATAATTGATTCTGCTTCAGCCCTTTACCTTCACTCTGTATGTATCTCTATGTTTTAGATGTGTTTCTTGTAAACAACATATTGTAGGATTCTGGCTTTTAATCCAGTCTGCTATCTGCTTCCATTTTATGGGAGAGTTCATCCCATTCACATTCACAGTTAAAATAACTAAATCTGTATTTCCTGCCATCTTATTTACCCAAAATTATGTTTTTCTCTTTCCTTTCCCCTTTCTCCTTTCCCCCCTCCCCAGTATTTTGTTTTTGATGATCACGTCCTTCTAACAGTCCTCCTCCCCTTTAGAGCCCCTCCCTCTTTTTTACACCTTTCCCCTAATTCTTCTATTTTCCCTTCTATTAGTCTATCCCTTTCTTTTCCTCCTTTCCCTCCTACTTCCCTATAATGAGGAACAAGTTTTTCTGTGAAACCAAATGTGTCTGATATACTCTTTTAGAGCCCAATCTGATGAGAGTAAGATTCACACAATGCTCATCGCCCTCCCTCAATTATATTAGATTTTCTTTGCCTCTTCATGGGATTTTACCTTATTTTTACCTCTTTTTTTTTTACTTTATTGTATCTCCTTTCCCCTCTTTTTCCTGTGTGATAGCCCTTTCACCTCTAATTTCTTTTCCATTTTATCAAAGTAAAATCAAATTATACCCCCATTCTTTGCGTATACCCATAGTAGAAATATAGTTCTCAAGAGTTCTTTCCTTTTTGCCTTTTTATGCTTCTCTTGAGTTCTGTGTTTGGAGGTCAAATTTTTTGTTCAGATCTGGTCTTTTCATTAGAAATAGGTGAAATTCTCCTATATCATTGAATGACCATCTTCTTCCCTGGAAGATAATGTTCATTCTAGCTGGATAACTTATTCTTGGCTGTAATCCAAGTTCCTTTGCCTTTTGGAATATCTGATTCCAGGCCCTTTGATCCTTTAATGTGAAAACTGACAGATCTTGTGTGATTCTAATTACAGTTCCTTGGTATTTGAATTGTTTCTTTCTAGCTACTTGCAATATCTTTTCCTTGGTACGATAGTCCTGAAATTTAGCCACAATATTCCTTGGGGTTTTAATTTTGGGGTCTCTTTCAGGAGGTGATTGGTGAATTCTTTCTATGGCAATTTTGCCTTCTGATTCTAAAACATCAGGACAGTTTTCTTTCATGATTTCCTGGAAGATAGCATCTGGATTCTTTTTTTCATCATGGCTTTCAGGGAGTCCAATAATCCTTAGATTGTCTTTCCTAGATCTGTTTTTCAAGTCAATTGTTTTTCCTAGGAGGTATTTCATGTTTTCTTCTATTTTTTCATTTTTTTGTTTTTGTTTGACTGATTCTTGAAGTCTTATTGAGTCATTCACTTCCATTTGTTCAATTCTAATTTTTAAAGTATTATTTTCTTCAGTTACCTTTTTTAGTTCCTTTTTTAACGGGCCAATTGAATTGTTTTGTTCATTGCAGTCTTTTTCCATTTTACCAATTTTGTTTTTCAGTGAATTGTCTTTTTCCATTTCACCAATTTTGTTTTTCAGTGAATTGTTGTCTTTTTCCAATTCACCAATTTTATTTTTCAGTGAATTGTTGTCTTTTTCCATTTCGCCAATTTTGTTTTTCAGTGAGTTGGTGTCTTTTTCCATTTCACCAATTTTGTTTTTCATTGAGTTGATGTCTTTTTTATATCTTTCTTGTAGGGCATTATATCCTTCTTGCACTGATCTTAATTCATTTCCCCATTTTTCTTCTAACTCTCTTTTGAGATTCTTTATGTAATCTTCCAGGAAAGCCTTGTGAAATGGGGACCAGCTCATGTCTCCCTTTGTGGTTTCCTCTGGCATTGCTTTCCCTTTAGGAACCTCAGGATCTGAGGTCTGCCCTTCTTTCTCTCCATAAAAGCTGTCTATGGTGAGAGCTCTCTTCTGTTTCTTACTCATTTTTTAGAGCTTGAGGTCTGTTTAAAGTAGGGGATCCACAGCTGCTTCAATTTGCCCTGGGGCAGTTCACATAGTTGACTTCCCCACACTCTCAGCTGCTCTCAATCAACCCTTTACCAAAGGCAGATCTGCCAAAGCACCTGCCCACAAGCAGAGCAAAGTGGCCCAAGAGTCTCCCAGGGACTTCCTGGTGCCTAGAATCCGCCACGCTCAGTCCCAGCCCCAGTCTCCTACTCTGGCTGCGTGCTGCCTCCTAAGTGTGGCAAACCACCTGATCCCCTGCCTGTCTGAAACAGACCTGTTCCAGAGTTCTTCCAGGGTAATTTTTGCTGGAAGTGTGTTGTACTCCAAGTATTGGGGGAGCTTTCACTCCAGAACCAGTTCAGAGGCTTAATCTGCTGTTGGTTTGAGGGAAGATCAGAGGAGGTCACAGAGAGTCGCTTCTGCACTCCGCCATCTTGGCTCTGCCTCTCCAATACTGATGATTTTTAAAATGGGCCTTTGTTTTATGCATAAGTTTGGGGTCCTTAAAAGCATTAAGCAATTTCTTAACTATAATCAAGCTTACTCTTTTTCTCCTGTACAATTAAGAGCCCACTCTTGACTTATATTCAACACACAGTACATTAAAAACCCTAGGCTTTTTTCATACAAATTGTTGTCTAGTCACACTTCCTTCTTCTTAAGTTTATGCAATTAGTCTTTTATACTTTCTACTAAATTTCATCTAAATTTCTACTAAAATTTCTACTAAAAATAATTTAGTTTGACCTAATATTATTTTTGGATCTTGGTTCTGACATGCAGCACTCTAGCTATCCCTTCCAGCTCTGTAACAGCTAAAAATCTAAATAAACATGAAATCTATGTCCTTATCAAAATCACTGACATAAATGTTAAGTAGCACAGGGCCAAGCACAGATCCCTGGGACACTCTAACAAAGACTTTTTTTGATGCTGATATTGAGCTATTAATGGTTACTTTTTTAGTTCTGCTTTTCAACTTGTTATAAATACATCTAATTATGCATTTGTCTAGCCCAAATCTCTACATTGTTTCCCCAAAAATAGCATAAGAAACTCTGCCAAATCCTTCAAAAAAAATCTGGGTAGTCTAATTCTATAGCACTTTTTAATCTAATGTTCTAATAGAATCATAAATTTGCAACTGGATCTTAAGGCCACTGGGTCTAATTCTCTCACATTTTTTAGATAAGTAGTCTGGGACCCAGAGAAAATAAGTGATAGTAAATGTCAGAAAAGGAAACAAGATTACTCTAGCATGACTTGTTCTTAATGAAGCTGTGTTAGTACTCTGTGATCATTATGCCATCAAAAATACACTCTAGAATTCTGCCAACAAAAAAAAATCTAACTTCCCAACACATAGTCTGTAAACTTCATTATCTTCCCTTTGCTTATAATATGATATGTAAGTAATAGCCACAATATGATATATATTATTTTCCTGTTTATTTTAATTACTCTAATATAATTGGAGTATATGTGCTATATTTTTATTTCCTAATATCTTTGGTTTGACTAAAAAGTGAAATCAGAATTAACTTAGTGAAATAGTTAATACCTTCCTTTCAAATATAAACAATTGCCTTCATCAATTAAGCTAATAAGATTAGCTGATTCCCCTTTCATTTTAATCCCCCATCAAAGGCAGTATGAATCTTCATTTTCCATAAAATACCAGGGCCAGAGTTTGTATTTGAAATATAGGCTACATTTACCATTTTTCATAACATCTGTCCCCAAAAGTTTGAAGTATGCCAGTTTCTTCAGTTATACACTATATAAATATCCTTAAAATTTGAATGTTGTGTTAACTGACCTGCAACATGTGTAATTTCCAAGACTTGTTCATTATTTCTCTAACAATCTCTTTCTTGTCATTTTCAATAATACTGAAAACAAAAGTCATTCTTTGTCACAGTGGCTAACTGAACTACTTGGTGTATGATAATAGCAACTACATATGTAAGTAGTATAAGCTTGGCACAGGTAACAATCCTTTTGGCCATAGGTAGCTATTTTCCATAAACCCAGAAAATGAAAGCTGGGAAAAAGAAGAAGCAAAGAACTGAGTCACAATTTTTCTTAATTGCCAAAGTAATTTTCAGCAGATTTATGCAAATAAGATAGACTAGCACAGTGTTGATCTTTGAAACAGGGAACTATGAATTTAATTACATTTAAAGTAAAATATCACCAGTAGGATTCCTTCCTGCCTCCTCCACAGGGATCAAAAGGATATATCTTACTAATTTCTATTAATAGCCTCTATTACCCAGAGGTCTGCCCACATGAGTAATTGAATGAATCATATCAGTGAAAGTCTTTGGGGGAAAGCAGTTGATTTTGCATAGGAATGTGTCATTTTTACTTTCCAGAATGATATCCTGAACTATAATGATTAAAGATTTAGAAAGTAAGAAATGTTCCAATGAAATGTATTTTGAAATAAGGGATATTTAAAGTACTTGATCACCAGAGTTTTAATCAACTTAAGTTTTTCAACCTTTGTTTTAAAGATTGAACAGAAATTTGAATCCATGTTCCAAAAAGGATTTTAATAGTTCAGTAATTAACATTGAGCTTACCATATAAACTAAGTAAAGGAGAAAAATGCTCATAATGATCTAAACAATTTAAAAAATGAACACTAGTATAATATGTTAACATGCTGCTCCTAACTTCTTAATCCTTGACACCTGAAATGTCTCTAGTTAAATGAAAGATTATTTATTTCACTTACACTGTGCATAGTCATTTGAGGACCAATTTTTTTTTTACTTTACATACTTTATTTTTTTTTGTTTTAAAGTGCAATATCTGTTTAATATACAGAAGCAGAAAATAACTGATCTCTAATCGACAAATTCCACCTTCTACCATGGCTGCCCCCATATTTTATTTTATTTATTTATTTTTATTTTTTATTAAAACTTTCTATTTGCAAAACATATGTATGGGTAATTCTTCAACACTGACCCTTACAAAGCTTTCTGTTACAAATTTTCCCCCCTAATCCTCACCCCTCCCCTAGAGGGCAGGAAATCCACTACATGTTAATTATGTCAAAATACTTGACAAATCGAATATATGTATACATATTTCCACACTTACCATTGTTGTGCAAGAAAAATCATATCTACAAGATAAAAAAAATTCAGAGAAAGGAAACACAATGCAAGCAAACAATCAACAGAGAGCATGAAAATGTTATGTTATGGTCCACATTTCATATCCCTCTCTCTGGGTGTATATGGCTTTCTTCACTGAACAACTGGAACTGGTTTGAGACATTTCATTGTTGAAGAGAGCCAGGAGGACCAATATTTTTTTTTAATGAACCTGGTATCATTTGGAAATTTTCTCATGTAAGTCTTGACAAGCTAACCATTTCAAACCAAATAATGTCAGGAAAAGCTGGAGGCAGGAAGGGGAGAAGTAGTCTCTCTTGAAACAAAATATCCAATTGTTAACTGAGGTATTAACTTTTTATTTCAAAAGCAGCAGTTTCTGACAAGTACTGAATAAGTGTAATTTTCTGTGAGGCTTTACTTTGTTTTCAAACACTGTAATGTGGGATTGAGTAGCAGCTTTGTTAAAGAATAGTAATATATTCGAGTTTATATTTAACCCTTTCAGGACTGAACTGTTTCTCTGTTCATTTACTTCAATGTTGTAATAAATCCAGCTTTTAGTACTGTTGTGGCCCAGATATAACTCAAATGCTCAGTTTTAGCTTATTTCTTGTATCTTGCAGCATGCTTTATAACCCCTCAGTCCTTGAGGGGTTATAATTTACAAAGTGTTCATCTGTAAGGTTCATTAGCAATGAGGTACAAAACTAAGCAAGTTTTTACCATAATCTTTTAGGGAAAAAATTGAATCTGTTTAGTTCCATTTTTCTTCCCCTGCCCCCACTTAAAACCTCCTGTAATACCAGCACTTTCAAAGAAAAAAGTGAAATGTACAATGTGAAAAAAAAATAAAAGTTAGGTATTAATTTACTGCTTCTTTTGTAAGAAAAAACCTTGCTAGAAGGCCACTTACAAATACATGAGATATTGCAAATTTTTTATCTTAATTATACATTTTCTATAGCATTAGACTATGGACAAGGAATATTCTCTTACTAAATCATTCCACTATCATTATAGAATACAAATTAAGGTACTGAATTCCTTCCTCTAGAAATGTTAATTTGGCTTATATTTAGAATAACAGCATTCAAATTAATCTTTTTAGCCTGTCTATAAATAATGTATTGTTTTAGTATTCTGCCTTTTTTCTACTAAACATAATCAACACAAAAGTAGAAGGAGATCACTTAGGACTATGGACACTTCTGTATATTTTTTTTCATAAGTTTCATGTGTCCAGAAATTACCTGGAAGTTAACAGATTAATGATGAGCCTTTTCATATTAGTCTGATCCTAAGATAGCAACCACAAACTGATGCTGGGATCATACTAAGGAATCTTTCAAACTTGGTATAATTGCCAGAGTTTGTGCTCACTAACATAGACTTTGGAAATTCAGAACCACCTCCAAGCTATGATAATGGGTTGTGATGTGCATTGCAACTCCCATTAATAAGATCATGGATCAATCCAGATATTGAAAAGTTTTGAGTGGTACCAGCAACAATTCCTGTCTGAAAGACCAAAATCCTAAGTGTTTATTTTTTTGTGGTGATGTTAATGTAATAGCAAAAAAAATTGATAAGAATGTATGCAGAATATAAAGATTAATTTAAATATTATTTTATAGAGTTTCAGCACCATGGATAGTGATTTTATAGTGTTTTTATAGGAGAAAAATTCTGTTGGATAGTGCTACTTAACTACAATCTAATGCTCTTGAAAACATATAATTAAGGTCAGAATTTGTAAAATTTAATAAGTCTCTGCAATATCAGAATACATATGTCTGCCCTCCCAGAAAAAAAATAAAACCCTGATACAATAATTAAGATAGAATGTTTTTACATTATTTCAGGCTGATTTTTTTTGAAGACAAAAATAGTGTTCTTATAACCATTGCTGTAACAATAACAGCAGCTAATATTTATAGCTATTATATATAGCTAGCACCTACTATGTGCGAGGCACCATACTAAATACTTTATTCATTTTCTCATTTGGTCCTCTTAATAATTCTGGGAGATAGGTTCTATTATGATCCCCACTTTACAGTTGAGGAACTGAGACAAAGTGTAAATGATTTGGCCAAAACTATCCTGTCTCTATGGTCCAGGGAATAATCTTCTCTCCTTAAAAGTGTTTCTTTAGAGATGGAGCCAGAAAGAAATAAAATTCTTCAGAAAACTGTTTAAAAATTGCAAAAAATGTTTATTAAAGTCCATCTGGTTGAACATAAGCACAATCTGTATTCACTTCTAGGTACCATGTTTTAGGAAGCACATTAATAAATTGTCCAGAGAGAGGCAACCTTGGATTCATGCCATATGAGGACTTGTTAAAAGTACTAGAAATACAATTAGCCTAGAGAGGAGAAGACTTTGGTAGAGGCTTTCTTCAATAATATGAAGGGCAGTCATGAAAGAAGTATTGGTCTGATTCCAGAAGACAGAAATAAGAGAAGCAGGGAGAAAGTTGCTTGAGAGCAAACTTAGTCTTCATATAGTAACTAATATGTAGAGCTATCCAAAAGTGGAATGGGTTGCTTCAGGAAGTAATAGATTCCTTCTCAAAGGCAGTCTTCAAGAAAAGCTTGAAAGATTATTTGTTGGGTATATTATAGAAAGATTATTTTTTTCATTTTCAAACTCCAGAATTCTGTGATCTTGTGAACTTATTGTTACAAGTTCAATGAATATATTTTGTTAAACAAACAACTTCTAAGAATATCCCTTTTCAAAATTCTGCTGCAAAGTTTTATTATGGCATGAAGATGACACAATTCTTAAAAGTTTTTGCCAAAGGAATACAAGTTTGGGCAGATCTTACCAAGCTGAGTTCTATGATGAATTACAATTTGGTCCTACAACTAATTTAACTAAGTGTTAGAAGTATGGCAACAGTTTGGCCACAGAATAATGGATTTGTTTTTCTTTGTTGGGGCAGGAGTGGGGGTGGGCATAGCAACTTTTAAAGACCATCTATGCTTACCTACATCAGGAAGTGGAATACCCACACTGAAGAAATTACAAATTGTTGAAGTTTTAAAGCATTAAAAAGTGAAATGAGTAGGCATCAGTTAAATAATTGAACAATGAAACTGAGAACAGTTGTGTCAATACAGATACAGTCTTATAAGTAGCTGATGGTTGATTAAAAATTATTATGATGGATAAACTAAATGCAGTTGCTCTCACCTGAATAAAAATAGACAAAAATTAATCTACAGAAAAAATTATATTTAACAGTTCAGAGGTACTAAAATATGCTAATAAATTTAAAAGGTTTATAATTTTCAAAAACATGAAGAAAATGATAGAAGTTTTTGTTACTGCTTTGAGAATATTTTATATTTTAAGAGGTATAGGTACATGTGTACAGCCATAAGAATATAAAATAAAAGTTACGAGCTCATGCTTAATTAATGCTCAAGGTTCTATAATAATTTATATGCCTATGGAACTAACTGCTAGAACTAAGCAGTAATTAATTAAAATAATTTCTTCACTACACCCTAAATATCAATATGATAATGGAGAAATACCTACTGGGACAAGGGGAGCTACTAAGTTGGACAGGAAAAAAGCCACAAGGGTCCTGGGGGTAGTACCCACTCCTGCTTCTGACCCAGCTTCCAATCCTGCTTTCAACCCAGCCCTCGTGGCCATCCTCACTGGGAAACAATGCCTGAGGAGAAAGGACACCTAATGTCCACAGACAGGCAAGCAAATCTGACTGAAATATCAAGGCATCCCAAAGGAAGAAGGGGAGGTAGTATATGCCAGCCAAGTCAAACTACCATCACTTTTTGGAACTCATTGGAGATAGCTCAGGACATTGGGCCCAAGGAATTTGGGAATAGTGATGCTTCCAACCATCATCTTGGGAAGCTACCTCTGTGAAGATGCAACCCAGCAACTGCTCCTGTGGATGCTATAGTCACAGCTACTAAAGACTCAGAAAAAAAAAAAAGAAGTCTTATCACTGACTCTTGACAAAGTCTTGGACACTGTTCAGTGGTTCAATGTCCAAAACCAAGATGATTTTGTCCATGGAAATGACATGAAAAGAGTCATTACATGACTCATGATTTTTTTTTCATTACATTCTGCTTTTGCACTGAACCCTAAGGACCACAAGATCTTTCCATCTGACTTCCAACTGAGATCATTCTTAAGTATTATGTTCTCCATCAGAATGTGAGTGCTTTGAAAGTCTGGGCTGTCTTCCTTTTCCATTCATTTCTCCAGGCTTAGCACATAGCAATCACCTAATATACACATTTTTTCATTCATTCAAAAATCTTGACCTCTTTTTCTCTGCCATCTAGGTGTGGCTGTGAGCCTGAGAAACAAACTGAAAATGTTTTGATGAATCCTAGGCTTGGCAGCAGGACACTTTCTTTTAGGAAGACAAAAACATAGCAGATGGTAGTAACTCAGTGAAGAAACCTAGAAGCAGAGGAGAGCAACACTTTCCCAGAAAAGCTGCAAGTGGCAGCTTCAGAGGCATTGCTCTGGAAGCTCAGCCAGTCTAGGGGAGAGGAGTCACAAAGGGCTTTCTAGCCAGATCATTAATTGTCTGGGAAGTGTGCTCTCTTGCCAATAACATAAGAATCTATTATACAAAGGACATTTTCCCCCTTATTGACTTTGCTAATATGTCCTAATTAAAAATTTTGCAATTTGATTTCTTAGTCTGTTGATAGAAAATATACTACATGAGAGTTTGAGCCATATTTTCATAATTATAAGACAAAACCTCTCAATGAACGTGGAGATAGCAAGAAATTCCAGAGTTTTGAGGGACATGTGGTATACTTGATTAACATCAGAATATGCCAGTACTAAAGTAATAACAATATTGTAAGATGATGAACTGTGAATGACTTAGCTATTCTCAGCAATACAATGATCTAAAACAATTTCAAAGGACTCATGAAGAAAAATATAATCCACCTCTAAAAAAAGAACTGATGCAGCTTGAACATATACTTTTCTGAATGCATTTTTTCCATGTTTTTTAACTGGTCTGTGTTTTTCCCACAACATGATTAATATGGGAATATATTTTGTATGATTGCATATCTATAACTGTATGTCAAATTGTTTACCATCTCGGGGAGGGGGAAGGGAAAGAGGAATAAAGAGAATTTGAAGCTCAATATTTTAAAAAATGAACATTAAAAATTGTTTTTATATGTAATTTGGGAAAAATGAAACATTATTTTTAAAAAGAATGTGCTATTACTGGTCTATGAAAAAGAAAACAGGACAATAAAGTGTACAAAATTTTAACTGTCAAAGCTGTAGCCGTATCTTAGTTATCTATAAATTATTCTAAAACTTTGGCTAATATATTGTCTCTTACCTTTATTAGCTTGCTTCTCTGTCAGTAAAATAGAGGTGATAATAATAGCTCATAGAGTTGTGAAAATCAAATGAGATACCATATGTACCATAAGTACATCCCTTTGCAAACTTTAAAGTCCTAAATAACTGCTAGCTATTATTATTGCCCCACAAACCTTTTTCTACAATTAACAGAACAAAACTGACTAATTTAAAACCAATTTCATTTCTTTTCACCCCTCAAAAAATTTAATTGAGGTGCCAATAAGCAACATCATACTTGAATTCAATTCCTACTTAACCTTTAAGACATATTCATTAATTTTTTTTCCTGATATGCCACTGAATATATTTCCATCCCTGAATCTTCAAGAACACATACTTTTTTCAGTGGGTAGATGAATGGATGGATGCATGGATGGATGAACAAACAAATGAATAAGAAAACTTCAAGTGTTTACTATGTTCTGAGCACTGTGCTAAATGCTCAGGATATCAAGCAAGATAGTCTCTATCCTTAAGAAGATTACATTCTAAGTGGGGGAAAACCTAGAAAGAACAATTAAAAGGGGGAGGGGAGCAGTACATATATGTGTATGGTCTGGAAGTGGCTAGGAAAATAACGAGAAATTTCACCTATCAAAGCCCAGTGTCTAGTGGGAAAGTCCAAATTCTTATAGGAGGGAGTTGAGGAAGATGGCTAAAATGCTAGAAGCATGGTTCAGAACTACTTTTACAAAACTTATGTTCCATCACACTTTATAGTTCCTGGTGTATTTGAAAGCAGAAGTTGTCTCATTTATGTTTTTATCTCCCCTAGGAACAACATAGTTCTTTTTTCATTGTAGGTTTTAATAAAAATTTAATAAGAATTTACCATCACTGGAATTTCCATTCCCATTCAACTTTGTGAAGCGGCTTGCCTGTGATAATAGTTGGGAAACCTACACAAAGGCCTACTAAAAACTCCTGCTTTTCCTATAAAACCCCTTGCCCTTGTCCATATTACAGAGTTGCCATGTTCATGGAAAAGAACACAGCATTCCCACATCAAAGTAGGAAGAGAAATTCAACCATGATGAGATAGTTACAATATGGCTTTTTTGCATCCTTGTTTATCTGGTGACTGTAATCCAAGTATTTGCTCAAAATTAAAAAAATAAAATTCTAAAAGAAATTTTAATTTTTTTTTAAAGAACAGGTCAGGCCTAACTAATTTCAGTTTTTTTTTAAAAGATTGCTCAACTAGTAGATGAAGGAAGTACTGTGGATATAGCTGTCAAGATAACTTTGTTTTCCAGAGATTGACATAACCACAATCCTTTGTGTTCACCCTCTGGATGATCTCACCCTCTGGCAAAATATTATTTTGACCAGCACAGGTATTCTCTGAGCTCAGACAAGTTCTGATCATGAAATCCTGCCATAAATGAAACTTAATCATATTGTTGCTGTTACCATTCCTTTGTCAAGGCTACAGCTCACTGCACAATCATTGTTATAAGTATTGAGATCTCCTCACATTTCCTTGGTCCCCTTCCTTTCCTCCAATAGGGGCAGGGTCCTGGCAATATATCCTTGCTTGCAAGCCATTTCCCTCACTTTGAAATTAAACTTCTGTTTGATTCCTGACTTTCCGGTCTCTAGGTTGCTCCATTGGGTTCTGGCCATCTACAGGTTAGAGGCCAGCTTAGTCCAGTATTGTATTTCATACAATTTATGTTAGGGGATGAAAAGATATGGATAGACAACAACATAATTCGAGAAAATCAGAAACTGTTATACAGACAAACCTAAAGAATAGTTGTTAATGGTGACATTTTAATATGGCAGAAGATCTCCAGTGGAGTGGTTGGGAAATCTGTGTTTGGCCTTTCGCTGTTTTACATTTTTATCAGTGATTTTTGGCCTGCTTATTTTTGTCATATGCTGATGACAAAACTTGGAGCAATAGGTCACACACTGGATGAGAGGTTTCAAAACATTTTTTGAGAAGACATACAATAAGTATAAATTTACAGCATTATACTTGAGTTAAAAAAATCAACTTCATAAATCAACTTCAGTATGAGAGAGAAATTACTAAACAAATTTGTTTTAAAAATGATACTAGGGTATTTGTGGACACATTCAGTAGTGTGATGTAGCAGGCCAAAAAAGCTACTGAAACCTTTGACTACACTGAATGCCATAACTTCTAGCAATAAGAAGGTATAGTATCAAGGTTTTCATCATACTTAATTTGGAGTAGTATGGTTAATTTGGGGTGATGTAGTTACATATTGACAAGTTAGATACTGTCTAGAAGAGAGAAGCCATGGTGAAAGGTATTGATTCCATGTCATATGAGAATCTGAAATTTTAAAGACTTGGCAGAAGGAGTGGTAGGGAGAGAACATGATAATTATATATCTAGGCATTTAAAATTCTATCATATAGAAGAGAGATTGGACCTGATCTGTTTGGCTTCAGAAGTTAGAATTAAGAACAATGGAGGGAATTTAAATATAAATAAATTTAGGTTTGATACCTGGAAAAACTTTCTGAAAGTTAGAGCTGTCCAAAAATGTAATGACTTCATTTTTTTCAAAATATGAGATTTCTACAGGTCAGTATGCATTAGACAAATACTATAGATAATTTTCAAGCTTAGACCTTTTGAGGACTAGAAAATGAAAGCCTCAAAAAAAGAGCCAAAATTTGAACACACATTAAGAACAGTTGTCATGGCAACCCTGCTTAAAGATATGTATTTTTAAGTCTAAGTGAATTTAACATTCAAAACACATTTGCATCTCCCTCAAAATTTTATATCAAGAATAATTTTTCCAGTTTTTGTAAATTTCCTTTGAACTGACAGCTCCTTAACTAATTTTTAAATGGCTTTAAAAGCAACATAAGTATAAGAAACAAAAGATTTCAACAGGTTAGAATTGCCAGTCATTTGGAAACTTCCAAAGCAAAATGAAATACCCAAAACAGGAGTTCTTAAGCTTTTTGTTACCTGGACCACTAGTGCAACTGATAGAACCCAACTCAGAATAATGTTTTTAAATGCACAAAATAAGACAAATAGGATTACAAAGGAAATTAATTACATTGAGTACAGTTACCAAAATTAAAAAAAAGAAAACAAGTACCTCAACCCCAGGTGGAAACTTCTGCCTTTAGCATTTCCCTCCTACTTCCTAGACAACATTCCTTCCAAGTTTTGAAACTATGAATACATAATCATATTATGTGAGCCTGAACATCTTTTCTAGCTTCCAGTTTCCATGTTTAATGAATTCTGAGCAGCTCATCACGCTACAAGGGGAACATAAAATGTTATACTATAAATGGTCAGCATAAATAAAATGAACTTAGTTTGCATAATCTTTTTAACAAACACTCCTCCATACCCAGTTTAGCATGTGAGATTGCTAATCAGATCAGTTAACTTCAGTAGGATCAAAGGGCTGTGGAGTTGCCAGATCTTTCCAAATCATAAATTATGATTTGGGTTAGATTACCCCTACTCTTCCATATGAATGTTGGAAGACCTTGGCATCCATATTCAATAAATTAGTTTGGATACTTAGCCTGCAATGGGTGGCTGTCAGGACTTGCCAAATTTGTGGTAAATATTCTAATACTCCCCTAGATTACCACTGATTGCTGGTGAAACATTATCAGGCACTTAATCTAAATGTACAATTGGCATAGCACCAACTCCTTTTTTTTTCTTCTATGGGTTGGAATTAACATGTACCATAGGTACCCACACATATCCATTGTGGCAGATTAGAATGGTTCCTCAAAGGACTATCCAAGGCACTTCAAATCTGGTGGGACTAAAAACTGATAGTGATTTTTACCTGTTTTTCCTTCCTTTCCTCATCCTCTCCAAATCTCAAACTTTGTTTACATTTATGTTTCATTTGTACTTGAAGGCTGGATTAGATGGATTTATCAATCATAGTTGTTTTTTCCCCAGTCTGTGTGCTTTGTTGTTGTGTAGGAGAAGCCAGAGAGAAAAGGATGGCAACAAAAGCAAGATATCACAGAAAAAAAAAAAAAGGAAAAGGGACACAGAATATGGACTCTTGAGTTGTCATGAATTTTTTGGTCATTGCTAGGTGCTCTTAAGTGACAATTTTATGGATTGTTATATAGTATAAATTTTCCATCTAGGAAGCATAATGGATAGAGCTCCAGGTCTGGAGTCAGGAAAGCTGAGTTCAAATACAGCCTTAGACACTTATGAGCTATGTGACTCTGGGCAAGCCATTTAATCCTGTTTGCCTCAATTTTCTCATCTATAAAATAAGCTAGAGAAGAAATTGGCAAACCACTCTAGTATCTTCACCAAGAAAACTCCGAATGGGGTTCTGAAGAGTTGTACACAAGAAAACAAAAATAAACCTTCTGACATGGTTCTCTTCAATAATCAGATGTTTCAAACCAGTTCCAGTTGTTCAGTGATGAAGAAAGCCATATGCACCCAGGGAGAGGCCTGTGGGATCTGAGTCTGGACCACAACATAGCATTTTCACACTCTCTATTGATGTTTGCTTGCATTATGTTTTCCTTCTCAAGTTTTAATTTTATTTTTCCTGTACAGCAAGATAACTGTATAAATATATAGACACATATTCTGTCAAATATTTTAACATAATTAACATGTATTAGACTTCCTGCCATCTAGGAGAAGGGGTGGGGAGTAGAAGGGAAAAATTTGTAATAGAAAGCTTTGCAAGGGTCAGTGTTGAAAAATTACCTATGCATATGTTTTGCAAATAAAAAGCTTTAATAAAAAATAAAATAAAAGCTTATTATTTATTTTAAAAATAAATAAATAAATATTCCAAACTAAGGTAAAGAAAATAAGGATCTAATCATTTCCCCCCAAACAAAAGAAAGGCTAAAAATATCTATTGACTGTTGCAATTTGGTTTTTGATTGTTCTCCATGAATTCATGGAGGAATCCCCACTAGGGATGGAAATGCAGTGGGAATTAGTGACTAGATCATGCTTGATTAGAGGAAGTAGGGAATGATTTATTAGACTAGTGATAACATATTCCAAGACTAGGGGCCAAAAGACAAGTAGCTGAGAATTTCTGTCTTGTGGGATTCTAATTATAGATCCTCGGTATTTGAATTGTTTCTAAAGAGCTGCTAGTAAAATCTTTTCCTTGATGCGATAGTCCTGAAATTTAGCCACGATATTCCTTGGGGTTTTAATTTTGGGGTCTCTTTCAGAGGAGGTGATTGGTGAATTATTTCAATGGTGATTTTGCCTTCTGATTCTACAACCTCAGGGCAGTTTTCTTTCAGGATTTCCTGGAAGATAGTGTTTAGATTCTTTTTTTAATCATGGCTTTCAGGAAGTCCAATAATCCTTAGATTGTCTCTCCTAGATCTATTTTCCAAGTCAATTGTTTTTCCTAGGAGATATTTCATATTTTCTTCTATTTTTTCATTTTTTTGTTTTTGTTTGATTCTTGAAGTCTTATTGAGTCATTCACTGGCATTTGTTCAATTCTTATTTTTAAAGTGTTGTTTTCTTCAGTTACCTTTTTTAGCTCCTTTTGTAACTGGCCAATTTGTTCATTGCATACTTTTTCCACTTCACCAATTTTGTTTTTCAATAAATTGGTGTCTTTTTCATATCTTTTTTGCAGGGCATTATATCCCTTCTTGTAGGGCATTATATCCTTCTTGCACTGATCTCAGTTTATTTTCCCATTTATCATCCAGCTCTTTTTTGAGATTCTTTATGCAATCTTCCAGGAAGGCCTTGTGGAAGGGGGACCAGGTTATATCTCCCTTGATGGCTTCCTCTGGAGTTGCTTTGCCTATAGGAACCTCAGGATCTGGGGTCTGCCCTTCTTTCTCTCGATAAAAGCTGTCTATGATGAGCTCTCTTCTGCTTCTTACTCATTTTTTTAGGAAGCTTGGGGGTCTGTTTAAGGCTAGAGAAGCCGAGGCTGCGGTAGTTTATCCTGGGGCAATTCCGCTAATTAACTTCCAGTGCTGGGCTGGTGGGGCTAGGACTGCCCAATTTACTTCTTATAAAAGGCAAATCTGCCAGAACACTTGCCCCCAATCAGGGCAGAGTGTCCCGAGTGCCTCAAATACTCCCCAGGTGTTTGGAGTTTGGAGTTTGGAGTTTCTGCCACGCGGAGCTGAGTCCCACCCAGTTCTCTGCCCTCAGTTCTGGACTGCACAGAGCAAACTGTTTACCCCACTGCCCGAGTAAAACAGACCTGTTGTGAAGTTCTTCAGAGGTAACTGCAATCAGTGTTTCGTAGTCCAAATATTTCTGGATTCATTGACTTAACGATCAGTTCAGAGGCTTATTATTGTTGATTTGAGAGAAGGTCAGAGGAGAACACAGAGAGTCACGTTTTCACTCTGACATCTTGGCTCCACCCCTCCAAGAATTTCTGTCTTATACAAACAACCAACTTGGCATTTGAGTTTCAGTACTTGCTAAAGGTCACGTGATTTTTAAATTATTTAAAAACATTAACTACTAGTACTCTCAATGTGATATCTTCCTCCAGTCTTAACAACTCCCAGGAACTGGGTTCTAACCACTTCCCTCAATCAGAGTTTCCTTTGAATCTTAATTGGTACTTTGAATGTTTTTTTATATTCATATCCTTGCACTTATTTTGGTTATTAGTATAGTATATTTATGTTTGTCATATTCTATCACCTTTACTGAGGTGAAAGATCCATGAAGATAAAGATCCTGTCTTATTTTTTGTCTTATCTTTATTGCCTAGCTTTATTCTGCATACAGGAGATATTTTTATTTTTTATTTTCTTATGTGTATACATATTTATACAGTTATCTTGCTGTACAAGAAAAATTGGATCTATAAGAAAATCAATAGAGAGCATGAAAATGTTATGTTGTGGTCCGTATTTCACATCCCTCCCTGTGGGTGTATATGGCTTTCTTCACTGAACAATTAGAACTGGTTTGATACATTTCATTGTTGAAGAGAGCCATGTCCATCAGAATTGATCATCATATAGTATTGTTGTTGCTGTGTATAATGATCTCCTGGTTCTGCTCATTTTGCTCAGCATCAGTTCATGCAAGTCTCTCCAGGCCTCTCTGAAATCATCCTGCTAGTCATTTCTTACAGAACAATAATATTCCATGATATTCATATAGCATGATTTATTCAGCCATTCTCCAACTGATGGGCATCCATTCAGTTTCCAGTTTCTAGCCACTACAAAAAGGGCTGCCACAAACATCTTTACACATGTGGGGTCCTTTCCGTGCCTTAAGATCTCTTTGGGATATAGGCCCAGTAGAAACACTGCTGGGTCAAAGGGTATGCAGAGTTTGATCACTTTTTGAGCATAGTTCCAAATTGCTCTCCAGAATGGTTGGATCCGTTCACAGTTCCAACAACAATGTATCAGTGTCCCAGTTTTCCCACATCCTTCCAACATTCATCATTATCTTTTCCTGTCATCTTAGCCAATCTGACAGGTGTGTAGTGGTACCTCAGAGTTGTCTTAATTTGCATTTCTCTGATCAATAGTGATTTGGAGCACCTTTTCATATGACTGGAAATAGTTTTACTTTCTTCATCTGAAAATTGTCTGTTCATATCCTTTGACCATTTATTGATTGGAGAGTGGCTTGAATTCTTATAAATATAAGACAATTCTCTATATATTTTAGAAATGAGGCCTTTATCAGAATCCTTAAATGTAAAGATGATTTCCCAATTTATTGCTTCCCTTCTAATCTTGTCTGCATTAGTTTTGTTTGTACAAAAACTTTTTAACTTAACATAATCAAAATTATCTATCTGGTGTTCAATTAAGAGTTCCAGTTCTTCTTTGGACACAAATTCCTTCCTTCTCCACAGATCTGAGAGGTAAACTATCCTATGTTCCTCTAATTTGCTTATAATATCACTCTTTATGTCTAAATCATGAACCATTTAGATCTTATGTTGATATGTGATGTTAGGTGTGGGTCAAGCCCTAATTTCTTCCATACTAGTTTCCAATTTTCCAGCAGTTTTTGTCAAATGGTGAGTACTTATCCTAAAAGCTGGGGTCTTTGGGTTCATCAAACACTAGATTGCTATAGTTATTGCCTAGTTTGTCCGGTGATCCTACCCTTTTCCAACAGGAGATACTTTTAAATGGTAATTGAGTGAAAGAATGATATAATCAAATCCACTTAACCATCTTTTTTTCTGGAGAATAGAAAAGAGGAAGAGCAAGGATCAAGTTTTTTTAATGCTGCTTCTCTAGATACCCTGAAATTACTGAAATAAGCTTACTTTCAGATTAGGGAAACATAAAAGATTATGTTTTTTCATATATGTCCCCCATCTGTTCAATCTTATTTGAAATTCCTTTAAAAGGAAACTTTTTTTTTTCATTCCAATTATGCAAATTTCAGTTGAAGTGGATGTCTGTGTTCTCATTTGTTCTCATTTTCTAGTTCCAACTTTCCTTTCCATCCTTACTGGAGGATTTCTCTGTGAATTCATGGAGATGAACAATGGGGGGAAAAAGCTAACTGACCATAAGAGTCTTCTGTTTTACTACCAGCCATGCTAAGGTAAAATGACCAGATCCTTATTTTCTTTACCTCATACTGGAAGATTTATAATATGTAACAATCCATAAGATTCTCAATCATATAATTCAGGAGCCCCTAGCCAAGACTAAATTAGTGACAAATATTTTCATCCCAGTTATGAATATTTCAACATTAAGATGTGTATTCTCACTGATGTAGTCTTTCACTCAACAATACAGATCACAATCTATCCATTTTAGGCTCTCTTCCCTGTGTGGAGGCATCTAATATGCTGGGGAACATCATCACCCGGACCCCTTGACAATCCATGTTCAGCCAATCAATGGATACCAATGGAGCACAAATGCTGTCAATTTTCTCATGTATTTGTTACTTGATTGGTTCATCTTTCCCCCTAATCACACATTTGTTTGATGTCATTATTTACACCAGAATTTATATTTATAGAATCTTAGATTTAGAGCTGGAAAGGAATATAGAAGCCACTTAATCGAACTCATTTATTTTACAGATGAAGAAACTTTAGTAGCTGAGAATGACTGAAGCTGAAGTGACTTGCTGAAGTCACAACTGAGCCCATTTTCCCAACTCCAAGTCCAGCACAGTATCATTCTACAAAATGATTATTTTCCATGTCCACCACGAATCTCTCCTTTGTCCTTTGA
This sequence comes from Myrmecobius fasciatus, assembly GCA_023553655.1. Lineage (NCBI taxonomy): Eukaryota > Metazoa > Chordata > Mammalia > Dasyuromorphia > Myrmecobiidae > Myrmecobius > Myrmecobius fasciatus. The sequence goes on along the minus strand of JAJPUD010003078.1, from coordinate 110,561 downwards.
TTGAACTTCAACTTCAAGTTTTTAGAAACTCTGGTATTCTATACATCACTAAAAGAATAAGACAAAATATGAAGTACCCAATATTATAGGAGGTTGTATACTAGTATGGATAAATTTTAGTCAAAATGTAAATGTGATCTCTCTGTGTGAATATAATTTGAAGAAAGAAATAATAGTCAAGTGTATACCAAAAATTCAAGGCAGAGCTAATCTAATGTCCCGTAGGAGGCAAATTAGAACAGAGATGACCAATTAAATAAAGCTACTAGAATTAGATTAACCTCATAATCACTACTTTAAAAAATTCTCTCAATTGTATTTTATTTTTCCAAATACATGTAAAGACAGTTTTCAATATTCATTTTTGTAAGACTATATTCTATTTTTTCTCCATTCTCCCCTTACTTCCCTTCTCCAAGATAGCAAGTAATCTGATATGTTATACATATACAATCCTTTTAAACATATTTCCATATTTGTCATGTAATACAAGAAAAATCAAACCAAAAGGGAGAAAACCATGAGAAAGAAAAAGCAAACAAAGAAAAAAGTGTGAACATACTATGCTGTGATCCATATTTAGTCTCATAGTGATCTCTCTGAAAGTGAAGGGCATTTTCCATGCCAAGACTATTGGAATTGTCTTGGATCACCACCTTGTTGAGAAGAGCAAAATCTATCATAGTTGATCATCACATAATCTTGCTGCTACTTAAATCACTACCTTTAAAGGAATTGCTCTAATTCTGTTGGCACTTTAAAAAACTATAATCTAATGTTTTTTCTTGCACAACAATGATAAGTGTGGAAATATGTATTCATATATTCGATTTGTCAAGTATTTTAACATAATTAACATGTAGTGGATATCCTGCCATCTAGGGGAGGGGTGGGGAGTTGGGGGGAAAAATCTGTAACAGAAAGCTATGTAAGGGTTAATGTTGAAGAATTACCCATACATATGTTTTGGAAATAAAATAAAATAAAATAAAAAAACAAAAAAAACTATAATCTATTACAAAATCATAGAATTTTTGATGTGACTTTGAAAGGTAGTCATTTAGCCTCTATTTAAATACTTTCAGTAATGATGAACTTATTTCCTATTAACTTCTGTTGTATTTAAAAGTGATTGAGCTATCAGCAAAATTGTTCAACTTCATAGTGATAATTAACACAACAGTTTCTTTCATTTTATTTTTCATACAGAAAAGACTTAAATTTGGGACTTCTTCAAAAAAGAATAACAATCAAACATTTGAGATATGCAGAAATTTAAACACTAGGGAAACAAGCCCTAACTACAAAAACATTACCATTGCCTTTTTGCAGATGGTGCTTTACCATATGCTATAGCTGGGTTCTTGACCTTTTTTTGGTCATCCCTGACAATTTAGTGAAGCCTTATATTGGTATAGTTTGACTCCTATAATCATAATTAAAGGAAATGCTATACTTCAATTAGAAGTTAGTAAAAACAAAGACAATTTTTTTCCTATCTAAGTTCACAGACCACCAGGTCTGTGATAAATTATAATACATGTGTACAATACATATGTAATACAAATGTAAATACACAGATATGGGCTTTTGGTTGAGCTGGTTAAGAACCCCTCTTTTCTAGTAAGAGACAGAAAATCCCTATCACCCAAATAATTACCAAATCTAATTTTACAAAATCCTAAGAGTTTCAAGAATGTTTTTAATACACACTTGCTTTTAATTAACATCATTTTTGGAATCATTTTATTTTGAAATACTCAGCCTTTATGTCTGCTGAGCTCTACATCTTTATCACCTCAGTGCAAAAATATAATTGTTTGGGTGGTGTTGATGGAGAAGTAAAGTCCCAATTTTAAAACTGAAAATAACAGAATGAGAATCTTTATAGAGAAGTTGGAAAGCCAGAGGGAGAGAAAAATTCAAGTCAAAAAAGGACATCTATAAAAATATTGATAAATTTGAATGGCCAGAATGCTAATGCTAAAATTGAAGCATAAAATAAGGAGAGAATGTTACATGTTTAATGCCATAGCAATCAAATTACTATGGGGTTGTTTTATAGATTTAGGCAAAGTAATTACAAAATTCATAAGGAAGAACATAAAACAAAGAATCTCAAAGGAAATAATGAAAAAATAGGAATAAAAGGAACAATATTCTCCTTATATTTAATACTTAATAATAAGTATATTGTAAAGTTATAATCAAACCAATTTAAAAAAACCAAAAAATTATTGACCAGTGAACAATTAAACAATAATAATAATAATAATAATTAGCTAACATTTACAAACTGCTTACTATGTGCTGAATCTATACTAAGGATTTCATAAATATCTTTTTGATCTTCACAATCATCCTGGGGGGTAGGCTCTATTATTATTATTCTCATTTTACAAATGAGGAAACTGAGGCAGAAGTTAAGCAACTTGCCCAGCAACTCGCACAGCTAGTAAATGTCTGAGGCCAGACTTGATTCCAGGTCCAGTGCTCTATCCACTGTATCACCTAGCTGACCATAAGAAGTCATAGAAGCAATTGAACATAGCCGCATAATGCTCAATAAACCTAAGATTATTAAGCATTGGATTGAAAGACTCCCCATTTGATGAAAAACTATTGGTGAAATCTGAAAGCACACTGGAAGAAATTAGGGTTAGCCCAAATCTGGTGCTATTTTCTCCTACAAATTCCAAACAGATATATAATCTAAATATAAAAGGTCAGAAAAATTAAAGAACAAAATAAGGAACAGCCATAATTTTCCTGGTTATGGCCAGAGGGGGAATTCTCTTACCTAAACAAGGAATAGAAATAGTCATAAAAGAAAATAAACATTTTTGATGACATAAAATAGAAAAACTTCTGCACAAGCAAAATGAATAGAGTTAGAATCAGAATCAGAAGGGAAAGAGTTAATTTTGGAAAAACAAAACAAAACTTTTCACAGACAATTTCTCTGACCAAGGCTTAATATTCAAGATTGTCTTTTTCATAATTTCCCTGATCAAGGTATAATATCCAAAAATTACTATAAGCATACAAGAACAAAACTCATTCCCCAATATTTAAGAGGTCAAAAGACATAAAAGTTTAAAATGTAAAAATGTAAACTATTTGAAACCCTATATTGCCAATGTTCCAGTTCAGTAATAAGAGAAATGCAAATGAAAATAATCTAAGGTTCCACCTTATACCCATCAAATTGAAAATCGTGACAATTAAGTAAAATGATGATTGTTGGAGGGATTGTCTGAGAAAAGGTGTGGTAATTTTTTTTTTAATTTGTGTTTTCCTTTGCAGCATGGAATTTTTTTTCCCCTGAGGCAATTGGGGTTAAGTGACTGGCCCAGGGTCACACAGCTAGGGAATGTTAAGTGTCTGAGACCAAATTTGAACTTAGGTCCTCCTGACTTCAGGGCTGGTGCTCTATCCACTTCGCCACCTAGCTGCCCCATAGCATGGAATGTTTTGCATGACTGCACCTATATAATCTTAGCCTTTCAAGAAGGTGGTGAGAAAGAAAGGAGAAAATTTGGCAGCCAAGATTTTTTAAATGAATGTCAAAAATTTTTGTTTTCATGTAATTGAAAAGAAATAAAATAAAAACAAAACCCCAACTGTCCTATTTATATATATATATATATATACATGTATATATATATATATTTCTATTTGCACTTATAATAGGCCTCTTTTTTTACATGATTAGTCATACCTTTCCCCACATATATCCTTCTTATCAATTAAAAACCAATAAAGAAAGACATCCTTGTAACACATAAAAAATCAAGCAAAACAAATTCAAATAACTGTATCCAAAAATTCATTGTCTATCATTTCTTTAGTAAGAGATGGGCAACATGCCTCAACATATATCTTTTGGAAACAAGATTGGTCATTGCTTTATCAATGTTTTTTTAAGTCTTTCTGCTTTACATCTATTACTTTGCTTGGTTTCACTTCCATAGATTTGCGTATTGTCTGTACTCATTTAATTTTAAGATCCTTGAGGGCAGGGTCTGTCTTTCTTTAATTCAATGTATCCCCAGTGTTTAGCACAATGCCTGGTGCTTAACAAATGTTTATTTGATCAGAGAGGATTGTTTCTGTGATTTGTTCTTCTATCCACATTTGGGGATTAAATTAGTTAATTTCCAGTTAATTTTTAATCTGTTTCAAAGGTCCTCTATTGAATGTAATTTTTATTGCACTACGGTCTAAAAAAGATACATTTGATATTTGTTTTCTCCAATTTTGTGAGGTTTTTACACCCCAGGGCATGGACAATTTTTGTAAAGCTACTATATAAATCTGAAAATAGGTATCTACTTTTTATTTCCATTCTATATTCTCCAAAAGTCTGTCATATCTAACTTTTCTAAAGTTCTATTAATTTCCTTAAATACTTTCTAATTTTAGTTACATCCCAAGATCTCTCTTTGTAATCTTACCTCTAGTTTCTTGGTTGTTGAATGCTTCTTTCTGGAAGCTTACGGTATTTTTTATTTGATATGGGCCCTCTGAATTTTGGGTGTGGCATTCCAGGACTTTGTCTTAAAAAGAGATTCTTCTCAAGATGTGATCCATAGATTTTTTCCTGTCTTCAATATGACTTCTGATTTTAATACACAAAAGCAACTTTCATTTTTATTCAATGAAATATAATTTAGACTTCTTTTTAAAATGATAGTTTTCAGGGAGTTCGACTCGTAAATGATCTCTTCCTGACCTATTTTCCATGTCAGTTGTTTTTGATATCTGATGCTTTATATTTGGACAGCTAAATGAGGAAGTAGAGTGCCAGATCTGAAGTCAGGAAGACTCATCTTTACCAGTCCAAATCTGGCCTCAGACACTTATTAACTGTGTAACGCTGAGCAAGTCACTTAATCCTGTTTCCTCTACTATAAAATAAGCTGGAGAAGGAAATGGCGGACCACTTGAGGATCAATATTAGTTCTTCAAGAATAACTAATGACAGGCCAAGCTCAATTCCTTTTCCTCAGAGTATTATTATGCCATTACTATATCCATTAGATTAGTGAAATTTCATAGGTCTTTTATTTTTAATAGAAAGTAGCTTACTTATTTCAAGTTTAATTGGTAGTTGTCATTGTTGCTAAAATGGTGTTGTCATTGAGTTATTTCAGTTGTACCTGACTTTCCAAGACCCTATTTGGGGGCTTCCTGGCAGAGTTGCTGGAATGGTTTGCCATGTCCTTTTCCAGCTCATTTTACATATGAGGAAACTGAGGCAAAGATGAGTAATTTGCCCAGTGTCTGAGGTCACATTTGAATTCAGGTTTTCCTGACTCCAGGACCAATGCTCTACCCACTGTGCCACCTAGCTGCTGAGATATAGAGAGGGAAGAGAAACTCTTTCTGGAAATCTAAGCAAAAATCTGAGTTCCAACCTAAAAGACAGGCAGAACCCTGGTCTTTTAGAGCCCACTGTATGGATGACTTTTCCTAATTCTGTTGCCAGTCACTTTTGACACAGCATCAAGTTCATAAGGATCAATAATGAAATAATGTGTCATCCTAAAGTGTGAATTCTTCAGTAGTGAACCACAGTACATTTCCATCAGTATGGCAGCAGAGTGCCCAGTTTTGGAAAACTATCCAAGGATGGCAAGAAAACATAATCAGGTTCACAAAACAATTTAGTAAATAGAGGATGGTGAAGGTACTGCTTGATAGTAGTTTAATGGGAAAAAGTTGTACAACCTAAACATAAAGGGCTTTATTATTTAAAAAAAGAAAAGAAATTTCTTTCACAAATATGACTAAGGGAAAAATATTTAAGCAAATTTTTTATTAATATATTTTTACATTGCCTAAATTTCCCCATTCTCCCTCTCAGAGAAGTATTCTTAACCAAAAAAACAAGGGATATAGATAATCATAGTAGATGGATAAAACAGAAAATTTCAGTTACAGAAATATAAAAACCTTTCTCACATAATTAATACATCTAGAAGAAAAATTGTTATGAAAAATTCCTTGCAACAAAAAACTCTGATAAAGCTCTGATAAGAAATAACTGCTCAGAGAACATAGTTTTTTTTTTTTTTAAAGGAATGAAATCTATCAGTAATATATGAAAGAATGTTCCAAACCAGAAGTGTCAAGTTCCCAGCCATAAGTTGTTGCCTTCAAAATTCTGAAATGGTGCCTGAACCATAATAAAAGGTAATTGGGAAATGTTTAATAAAATAAATAAAATACAACACAACATAGATAATAACTTGAGATTTTTTTAAGACAATAAATATATTGCCAGCAGGGATCCATTTCTATTTGAATTTGCTGCCACTGCTATAAACCACCAATAAAAGAAAAGCAAATTAAAACAATCTGAAATGATTCTCACACCAGCAACATGGTAAAAATGATAAAAAAAAAAAAACAGAAACAATCAATACTGGAGAAGGCATGAGACAACAGGCAGACTCATTAACTGTGGAAAATTATTTAGAATTATGGAAGAAAAATCACTGAAATATTCTTATTTTTTGATCCATCAATTCCCATTCTTTCATCCAAGGAATTCAAAAACAAAAACAAAGGTCCTATATATACCAAATTATCATCTTCACACTATTTGTGGGAGAAAAAAAGTAAAACAAAAAGAAACTTTCTGCTGATTGAGTAATAAGGAAATAAATATAATATAGGAATGCAATGATATAGGTCCTTGCACTGTAAGAAATGGACACATTTATAGGAACATGAAAAACTTGTATCAACTAATATAGTTAAGATGGTGAAACTAGGAGAACCAAATACCCCGAGATTACAGTAATTTAAATAACAAAGTTAAAAGACAGCTGAATTCAGATTAAATACAAGATCCAACTTTACTTTGTTAACAAAGAACAAATAATAAAACTTATCTCATATCTTAGTGTGGGGGTGGGGTAGAGAAAGAATAGAAGTTGGGACTACAGGTGTGGAATGCTGCCTATTGCCTATAAAGCAGAATGGGATCATTTTTATTTTCTTATAAGGAAAGATCTAGTGGGGATGGGAAGAAGAAAAGTCATTCATTTTTTTTTAGATTGTTTTTTTTTTTAATTTGACATCATTTATTTATTTTTTTTAAATTTTTTTAAATTTTATTTTATTTGCATAACATATGTGTGGGTAATTCTTCAACAATAACCCTTACATAGCTTTCCGTTACAAATTTTTCCCCCCAACTCCCCACCCCTCCCCTAGATGGCAGGATATCCACTACATGTTAATTATGTTAAAATATTGGCAAATCGAATATATGTATACATATTTCCAAACTTATCATTGGTGTGCAAGAAAAATCTTATCTACACAAACGATATATCAGATAAAGGAAACACAATGTAAGCAAACATCAATCAAGGAGTATGAGAATGTTATGTTGTGGTCCACATTTCGCATCCCTCTCTCTGGGTGTATATGGCTTTCTTCAGTGAACAATTGGAGGTGGTTTGAAACATTTCATTGTTGAAGAGAGCCATGTCCATCAGAATTGATCGTCATATAGTACTGTTGTTGCCGTGTATAATGATCTCCTGGTTCTGCTCATTTCACTCAGCATCAGTTCATGTAAGTCTCTCCAGGCCTCTCTGAAATCATCTTGCTGGTCATTTCTTACAGAACAATAATATTCCATAACATTCATATACCATAATTTATTCAGCCATTCTCCAATTGAAGGGCATCTATTCAATTTCCAGTTTCTAGCCACTACAAAAAGGGCTGCCACAAACATTCTTGCACATGTGGGGCCTTTTCCTTCCTTTATGATTTCTTTGGGATATAAGCCCAATAGAAATGCTGCTGGGTCAAAGGGTATGCACAGTTTGATAACTTTTTGAGCATAGCTCCAAATTGTTCTCCAGAATGGCTGTATCCGTTCACAGCTCCACCAACAATGCATCAGTGTCCCAGCCCTCCCACAACCCCTCCAACATTCATCATTAACTTTTCCTGTCATTTTAGCCAATCTGACAGGTGTGAAGTGGTACCTCAGGGTTGTCTTGATTTGCATTTCTCTGATCAACAGTGATTTGGAGCACCTTTTCATATGAGAAAAGTCATCCATTTTAAAAAATAGTTCACAAATATAGAAAAGTAAAAAACAAGATGATGACAATATGGAGGTTTTAGAACACTGCAAATAAAATAATAAATACTACCTTAGGCTATATTTATGCTGGCATTGTTTCCAGAACAGGTAAGGTCCTAGTTTTCTATTCTGGAATGTATGCATAAACTTTATAGCTGTTGTATTCTGGAATAGAAGATTGTTTTGGTTCTGGAGTAAGGAAGATCTGAATTAGAATTTAGCCTTAGACATCAACTGTGTGATCCTGGGAAAGTCACATAACCTCCCTCAGCTGCAATTTTCCTTCTAGTAAGATGAAGAAAATGATTATCACCTACTTCAAAGGATTTTTGTGATGATAAAATGAGGCCATATTTGTAAAGCACTTTGCACATCTTAAAAGAGCTATATAAATGTTTGCTATTATAATTCTAATAAAAATTATTTTAAACCACTATTATTCTGTCCTGGTGAGATTATATTAAGAGAACTATTTTAGAGTCCACATTTCAGAAAAGATACTGATAAAGTGTGAATAATGAATTATCCAAAGGAGGGCAATCAGGATGGTATCTACCATGTCATAAGGAAATTGGTGGGGTTGAGGGTGGACTACTTCATAGGATTTTTGTGACAATAAAATGAGACTGTATTTGTAAAGCACTTTGCAAATCTTAAAAAAAACCCTATAAAAATGTTTGCTATTATAATTCTAATAAAAATTATTTTAAACCATTATTATTCTGTTCCAGTGAGATTATATCAAGAGTACTATTTTCGAGTTCACATTTTAAAAAAGACACTGATGAACTGTGAATGATGAACCATCCAGAGAAGGGCAATCAGGATGGCTACCATGTCATAAAGAAACTGGTGGGAGTCAGGGGTGGGATAGACAAGTATTTGAGGGACAGGATTTAGACTTGAAGCTTGGCTCCAAAAGGTGTAACTAAGGAGAATGGACAGAAGTTGGGGAGAGGGAAGGGAACAAATTTTGGCTTGATATAAAGAAAGATTTCTTAATGATTAGAGCTGGCTGTCCCAGGAGCAACAAGCTGCCATGTCTTCAAATTGTGTGGTGCAGGTTGGCCTAGATCATTTCTGAGGCTCTTCTAATTTAAGATTCTGTGTTTACAAACTTCCCAACTTATCTGCACATGAAAAAGCTGCAATGTTTTCATTTTATTGCACAGTAAACATTTTAACCCTATAAATGAAATGTTTTGGCTGCTTGTCCTATGGCCTGTTCTCCAAGTTAGCCTCACGAAAGCTCTTCTATTAACAACTCCTGCCTCGTTCTACTTACTGAGCTCCATCTCATCATCCTGATCACCTACATCCTGCCTAGCTCAACTGCCTCATTCCTGCCCTAAGAACTCTTCTGTCCTTACTCACTCTCACCTGTTTCCTCACCATCAAGCTCAGGGAATTCTCTAAGATTCTTTTCTGGACTGGACATGATGATACTGATACAGATCCCCTAAGCTTTGGCTCTCCCCTCCTGACTCTCCTCTCTGAACTGAGTACTACGTGGCTTTCCATGGCAATTTTATGCTCTAGGACAGCTTTCCCTCCTTCTTTCTAACCTCTTCTTGGTACCTGGAAACAAATATTCATCCTCCATATGCACAAAAACATGGTGGCTGTCAAGTGGAAAGAAAATAATTAAATTATAATAACTGACATTTATATATAATACTTCAAGGTTTACAAAGTACTTTACAATTGCAGTCTAATAATTATCCCAACTCTCAGTTGTGGCTTGGCTTCTTAGGTCCTGTGGTCTTCTACCGCCCTGCTTCTAGCACACTCCAGGAACTTGGAAAACAACAGGAATTTTTCTTAAACAAAGAACTGTGGTATCTGAAGAAAACTTAAACAGCATATTTTTTGGGGGAGGGAAGGGATGGTTGGTATTAAAGAGAATCTAGTAACAAAGCAATTCCTTTTTTTGAGAAATCTCCAAATTTGGAATATTCCACGAATTAAACTATTCTTATTAAGAATACAAATTATTTGTATAACTAGAGTTAAAAGAACTCCTTTGTTATCCTTAATTCTAGCCCCAGATGGATTAAAAAATATTTAAAAATAGACAGACACAAAATAACTCAACTCAATAAATGGGGCAGCATCCTGGAAATTAAAGTAACAAATGAATTATGTTAAATGGATCTGTGGGCAAGATTTATCTCTGGACTTTTTTTTTCCCCTAATCTCTATCTGCACTTAGGACATTCCCTTCAGTTAGTTCTGAACACTGTATTGCTCTTGCACAAAAGGATAATAAAGATTTAAAAAATTATCCTGAAAAATGCATATAACTAATAAACAAGATAAAATACACAGCTGCCAATCTAGAGAATGGAAAATATAAAATATCCATTTAAGGGAGGTACTTAATGCTCCAAAGAGATTTTAAATTTTAAAAAGTTTAGGACCAACTTGTTAGGGCAAGAAATCAAATGGTAATTAAATTAGGATTTCATGTTTTTCTGAAATATGAGAAGTATCAGGCAAATAGGATTACACTAATTCAGAAAAACAAACAAAATAAGGATTCATCCTAATTCTGATCAAAACACCCCTTCTCAGAAAGGACCCTTTAAAATACTTTAAAAACAGCTGTGGAGCAATTCAAAAAGAGGAGGCTTGTGTAAATGCTGGAATGAATACTACTATCTAGGGATACAACTAAACTTCAATTACCCAGAAGGCAAATATGGGGATAGATTTGTAAGTAAACAAACTCAATAACAGGAGTAGACTGAAATACAAACACAACTATAATTGGAAATCAAAAAATAGTTATACAAAATACAGAAATTGTAGAGTCCTGTTTTTCTCCCCTTAAAATGAGGAAACTGAGGCAAACAGGGTTAAGTGGCTTGCCCAGACACACAGCTAGTAAGTGTCTGAGGCCAGATTTGGACTCACAAAGATGAGTATTCCTGACTCCAGGCCACTGGACACTCTATCCACTGTGTGACCTAGATGCCCACATGTGAAATTCATTAGAACCACCTAAGATAGACTGAACATTTCAGAGCAAGCTTTGAATGCTCCTTCATGTACTCATCTGGAGCATCAATGCCAAAGAAATAAAGTAGTTTGGCAAAACTTATGAAAAAGAAAAATACCTTAGTTTTTGGTGTGTAATTATAGCCTCATTGCAGTGACTAGGAACCCAATAAAGAAAAGGAAAGGACCAAGTGTGTATGATGAGGTCACAGGAGGCAGGGGTAGAATGGGCTGGATGAGTCCTTACTACAACAATTCTCCTAGATACCTGAAATTTAAATTTAGGAACTAAAATAAAAACATATCTTAGAGGTGAATTTCATCCACAACTTGAAAAAAATTATATTTTCCCATCTCTAACCTATTATATTTTAGTAGATGAATAATCAACATGATTAGTTGGCATTCTTTAGCTAAAATAAGCAGAATTTGCTAGGTTTTTAAGTGTCTCTGGCTCTGTTGGAAGTCATGTACAAGTGTTTCTATTAAGACAGTTTTCCAATTGATTCATATCCTACCTGCAGATCTATGACAATGCCTCACACTGATAATAAAGACAGAGCGCTAGAAAAGGGTTCTGGAAAGTAGAATTTACCATTCTACCCACTGCCATGATAATTAAGACCCTCTATATCTATATTATTATTAATTTATTTAACCTACTTCTTCAACATAATTTTATTTCAATAGTAAAGAACTGGGGTTGCCACATATCCAGCCAATCTATCTGCTTAATATGTTCATTCTACTTGTCTGGGGTGTGAAAGATGACTCTTATGTCATCTATCAGGTGATTATTTCCTTGGATAGATGTTTTGGCAGAATTCTTTGCATCTGCAGTACAACAGTCAGTAACATTTACTCAATGTCTACTTCTAAGATGCAATTCTTTGGGGATATTACAAGACTACTTTTTCAAGTGATCTTGAATGAAAGACATAGAGAATTCCTAGTGTTTGTTTGTTTATTTATTTACTGAGGCAATAGGGGTTAAATGACTTGCCCAGGGTCACACAGCTAGGGAGTATTAAGTGTCTGAGATCAAATTTGAACTCAGGTCCTTCTGACCTCAGGGCTGGTGCTCTATCCACTGCCCCACCTACCTGTCCCCTCTTAGTGTTTTTTAAAGGAAATATTCTCTTCTTCTCTTTCCTATTTTTTTAGACTAAAATGGTACACTTGTCAACACAACTAGGTATCATGATAAGAGGTAGAACACATAATGAGGTAGAATATACAAGTATATAAATAACTATTAGAAAGATATGTCATCAAATTCTTGCCTCCTCCAAGCGCCAAACAAATTTGCCCCAAAGAATAACAATTTCAGTTTCATGAGAAAAATAAAAGGGAGAGGTAATATGAGAAAACATTAATTCAAAAACATAAAGCTAAGCTCTCCACTTAAAGTGAGCAGTATGCTGGTACAATATAGTTACAAATGTGGTCCGTTTTAAAAAAAAATCTAATAGAGAATACAAAAATCTAAATTATGTGTAAAACAGCTTAAAGATCATAATATAAAAGGTTTTTTTGTTTATAAAATCATTTGCCATAAGATTTCTATAAATATTTAGTTCCCTTTGCATATTTAAAAATTTTTAATAGTATACAATACACATTTTGTGTTCTCTTAGAATTAAAATTCTTCAAAGTAGGGACCATTTAATGTAAATGTTTTAAAAACTAGAACACAATGGATAATTTAATATTAATTAAACAATGAAAATTATAACTACTAACTACTGTTGTCTAAGACAGTGGCCTTCACTACCAGTCAGCCCTAATGGGATATACTGTTCATGGTTGGTCTGTTTTGACAAGGCAATGTTTAGGAATAGTCTTGCAATAAAAACCTTCACTTCTATATCACATGTCCTGGAGTCAATGTGATTCAAATCACAAATGACTATATTCACTTTAGTAAAAGAATATTAATATAAAAAAAAAGAAGATAATGTTAAGGATATAGAAAAAATTAGTTCTGAACACCAAACCTTATGATAGGTTTAGGATAACATCTCTCAGTAAAAGAAATGAATTTTTGCCATCAAAGGGCTGAAGTATTGTTTTTCTTGCAACTTGACATTCATTTTTTAGTTCCTTTTAGAAACAGTGACCCATGCTTCTTCCTTTGATGATGTTACCAGCTCATATTTTGTTTCAATAACTTGTCCTTCCACAGGATGTAAATGCAGTTTTCTCACCAGCACACTCAGAAGTACTGTAGCCACCATATATGCAAACCTAGTCAGAAAGAAGGGAAAATAATTATATAAAGAAAAGATAAAAGAGGACCACTTTTTTTTCTCATTTATAATGAAGCAAAGAAGCAGGTACCTCTCTCTTCCTAAATCATCTTACCTCAACTCAGGACACTCTTGTGTGCCTGAAAATCCAAGCAAGGAAAGATTTTTCATAGCAGATTCATCATCAAACCGATCTGGATCAAACCTTGAAAAGAGAAAAAACAGAATTGAGAACAAATCACTATACATTTTGTCAGGTAGCATGACACTATTTCTCACATTTAAAAAAATTGCCACCTTTCATTTTTATTACTTTCATTTCCTGATGTATCTTTCCCCCCTCATCTTCCCTGAAAATGACTCATTGTAACAAAAAAAGGAAAGAAAAAAAGAAAAAATTCAGAAAAACTAACCAATACCTCAACCAAGACTGAGTCTTTGCTATGTTCTACACCCATAGTCTTGAACTTTTCTTTTAAAAAAATGAAGGGAGATACATTTTTTTCAATTTTGCTTCCAGGACAAGTGTAGTCATCATAATGATATGGCATTGTTTCTCTTTTTAGTTCTTTCTATTTACATTGTTGCAGTAATTTGTGTGTACGTTTTCCTGATTATGTTTACTTTGCATCTATTCATATGCCTTCTATATTTCTCTGAATTCTCCATATTCACTGTTTCTTTCTTATAGCATAGCAATATTCCATTATATTCATATGCTGCAATTTGTTTAGCCATTCATTAAAAATGGGTATTTATTCTGTTTCCAATTCTTTCCTACAATAGTTTATTACTTTTTTTTTTTTTTTTGCTGAGGCAATTGGGTTTAAGTGACTTGCTTAGGGTAACCCAGGAAGTGTTAAGTGTCTGAGGTTGTTGTGCCTGTCTCAGTTTCCCTCAGTTACTATCTCAGTTTCCCTCAGTTACAGTATCAGTCTCCCTTAATTGCTCTGTCCCGGAATAGCAATCCCCACTTCCTAACCTTCAAAAATAATTGGACTCACATTCCAAAGTAATCATGAAACCTCCAGATGCCCAGCCTCGACCTCCCCCTTATCTATCTATATGACCCAGACAAGCAGTCTGCTTTGGCAAGGCTCCTTACTCCCTAACCTGTCAGAACTGAATTTATGGTTTCCTTGGACACCAGATGTGCTCAGCTGTTCCCATGAGTTCTTTGTCTCCCTGAGCTATAGGACCCTATATAATGTTTGAAGTTCCTTGATGGAGCTGCTGTGTACTTTGTATTCAGTCAGCTAACATGGCTACTGAGTACCTTGTATTCAGTCGGCTAATATGGCTGTGGCTGTGTTGGTCTGGCCTGGACTGCGTGTTTTGAGACATGAGTCCCACCAGTTCTGATCCATAGCTATGGATTTTGAACTCTCAATTAACATCAATAAAGCATTTCCTAATTTCCATGTGTGATACTGCCTCAGTTTCTCCCCGAGCATTACACTGTCAAATTTGAACTCAGGTCCTCGACTTCAGGGCTGGTGCTCTATCCACTGCACCGCCTAGCTGCCTCAAAAAGCTTATTACTGATCATCCTTTGCCAAAGCACAACTCTAGATTACTTCTCCCATCAGCCTCTTTCATTCGTAGTCATGTTCTGCTGAACAGAACTAGAGGAAATCGGGAAGCCATGCTGACTGGATGCACTAAGAATTTATGTTAACTAATCTCAAATGAACTGCTACTGCAGAAGGGCAAACGTTCTATTCTCTCCTAATTGTTTTGCTATCCCATTTTCTAAAATCCCCTGTCTTTCCTCTTCTAAACCTTCTGCAATCTGGCTTTCTCCTCTCTCCAAAATTACTAATAACTTAATTATTAAATCTAATGACTTTTTCCCAATCCCTACCTTTCCTGACCTTTCTGTAGCACTTAATTAACACTGTTCAGCATCTTCTTCAAAAGACACTCTCTTCTCTTTTGGTGAGTTTGGTTTTGGTAAGATCATTTTCCCCGGTTCTTCTCCTATCTGTCCAATTGTTCTTTCTTAGACTTCCTCACTGGATCTTCATCCATCTCATGTCCACTAAACTTGAATGTCCCCCAATATTTTGTCCCAGGTTTACTTCTTTTATCCCTATACTTTCTCTCTTGGTTATCTTATCAGCAATTCTCATGCTTTATCAACTATATGCAGATGATTCCCGATTCCAGGTATCTGGCCCATCTCTCTCCTGAGATACAATCATGCAACTCCAACAATCTATTGGACGTCTTAAACTGGAAGTCTCCTAAGCAACTCAAATTCAAATGTTCCAAACAGAAATCATCATCTTTCCCCTCAAATCCTCCTTCTAAATTTCTCTATTACTGTCAAAAGTACCTTAGCCAGTTACTCCCAATCATTTGGACTCATAACTTGTCATCTGCAATTCACTCTTTTGATCACCTCACCTATCTGATGCAATGTCAAATTTTGTCATTTCTATTTTCCCAATGTATCCTCACCATCTTAGTCTAGGCCCTCATCAACTCTCATCTGTTTTATTGCAAAAGATTTTTGTTTCTCTATTCCAGTGCTTAGCAAAGTACCTATAACATAGTAAGTGCTTTAAAAATGTTTGACTTAAATCAAGAAAGTGAGTTCAAAGCCAAGAAGAAAGCAACAAAAATGGTGAAGAGCTTTCACAGTTATTACACATGTTGAAAAATGGGAATGTTTGCCTGAAGAAGAGGAGTTAGGTGAGAGGCAGGACAGTTGTCTTCAAGAGCTGCCAGCTAAAAGAGGGGAAGACTTGTTTTGCATGGTAACAGAGGGCAGAACTAGTAGCAACTTTGGAAGTTGAAGACAGGCAAACCTATTCTTGATATAAAGCAAGAAGATAATAAGGATTGAAAGCTATTCAGATATGGAATGAATTTCCCTGGAGATTGATGGATTCCACCTAAGTAGGGGTTTTTAAACAATGGTTGAATGCGTTCTTATTGTTATTGTTATGTAGAAGGGATTTTTGTTCAAGAACGAGTGAGACCATGTTCTTCAAATCCTGAAATTCTATGATATTTGTATTGACCTACATGATCACATGTTGAGAAATATAATGCATGCAGTTTTTTTTAATAAATAGACATTTAAAAACTATATTCACATCAGACAAATAACAAATGAATAGAAAGATGCCAAGAAATTTAAAATTTAAATATTGGTTCTGTGAAAACAAATAACAGTTAAATGAGGCATTTAATTTTGCATAGCATCGGTTTCTTTAACTGGTGGTCTCCTCTTTGTCTATCTATGCTTTTAAAGTTATATTTAGGGGGCAGCTAGGAGGCCCATAGTGGATAGAGCACTAGCCCTAAAGTCAGGAAGACCTGAGTTCAAATTTGGACTCAGACACTTAACACCTCCTAGCTGTGTGACCCTGGGCAAGTCACTTAACCCCAATTGCCTCAGCAAAAGAAAAACATTTAAGGATTGTTAGGGTCCGGGATTTTGGGGGGACCATGGTGAGAGAAGTTTGTCTTTGAATAGAGGACCAAAGGGTGTGGTCTGTGATTCCCTAGAGAAACTTAAGGCTGAGATATTTGACTGATAATAGCTATTTAGAGTGATCTTTTGTCCAGAGGAGAATCCCACCCTCTATTGAATACCTCCTTTCAATACAAACTTAAATGCTAATGATAGGTGTGGGCAAATGGACAAAGGGCGTTACCACAGAGTGGGGAAAGGAAGGTAGGAGGCAAAGAGGAGGGGTCAGGTGATGAGGAGAGGCAAGGCTAGGAGGAGGCACTAAGCTAGGAGGCGAGGCTAGGAGAGGAGGAGAGACATAAGAGAGGCTGGCTGTAAGGGAAAAAGGAAGTGCTGAATAAAGAACTGCCTTAAACCATCCTCCTCTGGCCAGTACCCTTCTTGGAGACCAAGCTGGTCTTGGCCGGATGTGCACCCAAGCACAGTGATAGGTGAGACCTGGTCACCCTCCCCCAAATATTGCACCTAGCAAAGGATCTCAAAACTGAAAAATACAACTTCAGAAAATTAATGATGAATGATGTCTCTCATCTCCTTATAGAGAGGTATGCACCAGAAAACACACTAGAAAACTAGAAATGAAAGTAATTTAGGAGAAGATACAGACTTTTAATAAAAATTCACCATCCTGCCTTCAAAGAACTTTAAGCTTTCTATTTCTTTGGAAAACAGATTTCTTTTTTCAGTCCCATTTAAAGGTTTCTTGGTTTTTTTTTTTTTTTTTTTTTTGCCTACAAGAAGAATGTTAAGAAGTTCTTAGTTTATTTTAAAAAATAAAGCCACTGGACTGTTCTGCCTTTTTTATAAGATGATATATGAAATATATGATATATGACAAACAAAATAATTTTGTATTACACACAACAGATTAAATTATTAAAGTAAAAATTAAAAGGGGGAGCTAGGTGGCGCAGTGGATAGAGCACCAGCCTTGAAGTCAGGAGGACCTGAGTTCAAATCTGATCTCAGACACTTAACATTCCCTAGCTGTGTGACTCTGGGCAAGTCACTTAACCCCAATTGCCTCAGAAAAAAAGCAAAAAAAAAAAAAAAAGTAAAAATTAAAGTAAAAAATTAAATTAAAGATTTAATCAGTTTTTCTTTGGAAATAACCTTGAAAAAAAAGAAAACAGATGTTTGCCTAAGGGCATCTAAGTATTTTCAGATTGCATTATAATAAACCTTTTTCAAGTTCATAATTGGAACTAACCCAAATTTTCATTATTATTTAAAAATAAACATACAGGAATAAAAGACCCATGAGGATTTAATTTTTTTTTTTTCTGGAAGGGGGAGCTTTTCTTACATTCAGTTTTGTCTGCAAAGAATCAAATTTTAGTTTCATTTTAAAGACTGACATTTTAGTTCATTCATCTTCAAGTTATGTTAACATTATTCTACACATAACATTTGATAATTTTAACATCTTTTGCTCTTGGAATAAGCCAATAGCCAATAAGCACTTACTTTGTACCAGAACTGTGTTAACTGACCATAAAAATACATATAAGGAAACTGACTCATCTGAGGATAAATTAATTTCAAGTGAAGGTAGAGCCTCAAATTCTGAGGCAGGATTATGCGCCGTTAGATTTTCACTAATTCTATTTCATAGAAATTTCCTTGTGAGTACAATGTTGGTCATCTGAACATGTGAAACTAGGGCAAACATTTATTAAGCACCTATTGTGCACCAGGTCCTACGCTAAGCATTAGGAATACAAAAAAAGGCAAAAGACAGTCCTGGTTCTTGAGGAGCTCACAAATTAGCAGAAACAACATGCAATAAACTATGTATAAGCAAACTAGTACTGAATTATAGAAGCAGTAAAATGTGATCCTTTTTATCTTTTCTTATATTTACAGATCACCTTAGCATAAAAATTATGATTCAGGAGAAGATTATGCCAATGGCAAATGAACTACATTAATCATTTGTTCAGCAATAGTAAAGCCTAGGCATTTTACTGATGTGTCCCTGGATTTATCTCTATTCTTTGTATATAGTTTTTTATATACAGTCTAAAATAGGAACATATTGTCAAGGTTTTAGTGTTGTTTAAATACTAGTAAAGACTGTGAAAATTTAATAGGGAAGATACTTGTGAAAATGCTCTATTCTGCGCTAAGAAGAGCTTATGATCTTACCGATGTGGGAAACTCCTACCACTAACACAAATCAAGAATTTAATTAGGAATGATAAAAAAAAAAAGATGGGTCTTTATTTCATTTAGGTACTTAGGGTCATGAGGAGAGCCTGGCAATTTCACAGGGACGATCCAGTCTACCATCAAGTTTTTTTAACTCCTAGCCCAGTTCACTGTTGTTCTATAGCATCTCTACAAGACACTATTGGACCAGTATCTATGAGCTACCCATCCAATTGCAATCATAAACAATGGTCCTGGGTGATTATGGTTCTCATTTAGGAGAGTATTCAGTGCATCTAAGGAGACTTACAACCTATATTGAATCCTTTTTCAATTTGAACTCTTCAAATTGCCACAATGGAGGCAAGAATAGACCATCCACACTTTCTATAATATACCTGGGCTCTGTTAGGTGGTGACAGGAGCAGTGGCAGCAGCAGTAGCAACAGTGCAGACCTGAGCCAGGGCTTCTCAATGCTCCTGGCACTAAAGCTGTTCACACTTATTTATTCTTACTTTGGCTCATGATCACAGTAGATTTTTTTGGCTGCCATTATCATACTGCTGACTCATGCTGAGGTTGCAGTTCATTAAAAACCCCAGATTTGTTTCAGAGAACTACTATAAAACCATAGCTCTCCCATCTTGTACTTATGAATTTGCTTTGATTTTACAGCAGTGAATTTAATTTTCTTGGATTCAGCTCTAAATTCTATGTTGTCAAGATATTGGATCTTCAATCTTTTATCCAATGTATCGCTATCTGATCTCTCCTACCACCACCCTCTGCCCCCACCCTCCCAGGTTTGTGTCATCTACAAATCTGATAAGCGAAACAGGTCTTCAATAAAAATGCTGAAAAGCACAAAGTCAAATTCAAATCCCCAAGACATGCAGTCATGAATTATATCCATCAATTCTCAAGGGTACCTATGAGGTCAAATTTGTCATCTCTATTTCCTACTACTTGTTGCATAAACCTTGGGAGTATTTGTATATAAACATTTTTGAAGCTATGGATTTCATTAGAGTGGCTCTTTTCTTGAATTCTGCTTTCTGTATGTATCCCATGTTCTTTTTTTTTTTTTTAATTTTTTTTAATTAAAGCTTTATATTTGCAAAACATATGCATGGGTAATTTTATCATCATTGACCCTTGCAAAGCTTTCTGTTACAAATTTTTCCCTCCTCCCCCCCATCTCCTCCCCTAGATGGCAGGAAGTCTAATAGTATCCCATGTTCTTTCAAAAAAAAAAAAAATTAAGCCCTTCTGATTAGATTTGCAAGACATTAAGTACATATATACTTATTAGCCTCCAGTAGGTATATTCTATTTCTGACCAGAAGAGTAAAATTCTTATATTTTAATTATTGCTCCAAAAATCCAAATCCAATTTTCAGATGCCATCTTTTTGGCTACTTTCTAAACCAGTTTTCGTTTTCAGCTTGCCTTATCTCTAGTGGGTAGCAATAAGGAAAGCAAAACTATTGAAAGATTCCCTGTTTTCTCTTCTGCAGGCTGTATTCTTTCAACTGTATTCATACAGTTTTCCATTTCTTCTGATTCTAAGTTGTTTACAACATTTTCTCATAGAAGACAAAAATAGAAGCTGAACTTGGAAACTTTTTCTTAAAATTTTAGCCATCTTCTTTTTCTTGCACAACAATGATAAGTTTGGAAATATGTATACATATATTCGATTTGCCAATATTTTAACATAATTAACATGTAGTGGATATCCTGCTATCTAGGGGAGGGGTGGGGAGTTGGGGGGAAAAATTTGTAACGGAAAGCTATGTAAGGGTTATTGTTGAAGAATTACCCACACATATGTTATGCAAATAAAATAAAATTAAAAAAAAAATTTAGCCATCTTCTCCTCCCCAAAATCAAATTGTAGCTGACTTTACATTTTCAAACTTCTGAAGAATATATTCTCAATTATTTTCTTATTCAGGACATGCTCTTCTTTCCTCTCACTCCTTATTGCATAGAAGCCCAAAGCAGAAAAATGTACACTGATGATCTTCTCTTGTCTGGGCCAAATTCGTCCAGTTTCTTCAACAGATCCTCATGTGACATGCTTTGCTATCCTGCGTGTCTTCCTCTGGACATTTTCTAGTAAACCTGCTAAGATCAATGATCTTTCTAAACTGTGGTGCTCAGAATTACTTCAGATACGGTTTGACCAGGGAAGAAGACAGTGGAATTTATGACTTTTCATGCAACCCAAGATTCTGTAAGTTTTGGGAATAGCCAATTCACATTAATGATTTTAGTTTTTGGTTCACTGAAACTCCTAGGTCTTTCTGAAACAGTGCTGTCTATTATTACCTTCCCTATTCTATAATTTGTGAAGCTGATTCTTGAAAATCCAAATGCAAAATTTTATAGCTCTCTTAAATCTCATCTTCTTAGATTAAACTCTGACTCAGTTATCTAGTATGTTAACTGTATCTCTCATCTTTATGTCTCCGAGTATGATGAACGTGCAATTTATGCCTTTATTTAGGATTGATAAAAATGTCAGATAGCAAAGGACTAAAGCATAGATCCTGCTGGCATTCCATTTGAAACCTTCTGTCAAGCTGACATGGAATTATCAGCATTTATTTTTTTTGAGGCTGGCTATTCAATGGTTTCTAAATTCATCCAGTTTTATTAGATTCTGATCCATATCTATCTTTTCCACATAATTATCATGATATCATATCAAACATTTTGCTAAAATTTAAGCAAACTATATCTGTAGTAATTCCTCAATCTATTAATTTAGTAATTTTAGTTATTTAGTACATTTATTAATTTAACATCAAAACAAATTTTTTAACCTTAACTTTTTTCCTCCCACTTTTTAAAAAATTCTAAACTTAATAAATACCAAATAAAATATTTACATGAATAGAATAGAAAAGAGGATTGTATACAAAAGTCTGTATTCTATTATGTCCAGCTTGCTTTAAAAAAAACACAATAAATTCAATATGTAACTTTCAAAGCCATCCTGCTTGTTTGTGATTTTTTTTCTAACTTGTGTTCTTTTTTCATGCATTTAAAAATACTTAACTATTTTTGTTCTTTCTTTTTTGTAAGCAATCCTAGCCTCCCTTTTCCTTCATATTTTACCCTCTTCAAATTTAATTTTTTTCTCTTTGCCAAAAAGTAGGTTTATTTAGAAGAAGCTACAGACAAAATAAGATGTAAAATAGACACCAGGAGTGGCAAATATAAAATAGAGTTGTGAGAGCAATAGGGCTACCAAGGAAAGCAATTTGGAAGAATCCATTAAAGTAATATGCCATGAAGTCTACCCTCTTCAAATTTAAAAAAAAGGAAAATTAAAAATTTATGATAAATATAAAGGCAAGCAAAATAAATTCCCTAAATTTGTCATATCCAAAAGTATATGTCTTATTCTGCATCCATCATCTTTCTGTCAAACACCTGGTCCATATTTTGATGAATCTATGCAGGCTTTTTGTGATCATTTTCTTTTTAATATGGTTTTGAATAACCTCTTTAGTAACAAGGATAACAAATGGAATGTGAAGTTTTGTCAGGAATTGACGTCAAATTCATCAGTCTGCAATTTGCATGTTTTATTCTCTCCTGTTTTTGAAAATTGATCTTTCACTGTGTTATTTCTAGCATGGGGCTTCTCTGTTCCCATTCTCTGTTGAGTCATTTTTAAACTTTTGTTTAGTGTCATTTCCATTTACTTTTTTTTTTTTTTTTTTTGCTTTTTGCTGAGGCAATGGGGGCTAAGTGACTTGCCCAGGGTCACACAGCTAGAAAGTATCTGAGACCACATTTGAACCCAGGTCTTCCTGACTTCAGGGCTGGTGCTCTATCCACTGCGCCACCTAGCTGCCCCATTTCCATTTACTTTAAAACTGATATTAAGAGTCCAAATGTGATGGCCTTATTGCCCTTAATGGGAAAAACAAGTTGTTATGAAACAGTTCTGTATACTTATTGTTTTTCTTTCAGTTTTATCCTTAAGTTCCTTTGGCATGACTTTGTTTAGTTGAGATTCTCATCCCATTTTCTTTACACTGTTTTGCCATTCATTGCTTCTTGCTGCTTTCTGATGTGATACTGCTCCAAATTTTTTACAAATAAATTTGTATTCTATAGTGGTTATGTCTACTTGAGAACAATATTTGCTGGATGAGATGGTTTCTAGGCTCTTTTTTGTCTCCTTATAGCATCCTTACATTAGTTAAACTTTCTTAAAAAATTTTTGATTAATGCCCACTTGAGCCAGTTTCTTTGCCTACTTTTCAGCATCACCAACTTATTTAAGTAGGATAAAGATGTTTTAATTGCATGCCAATTTTCCCCTCATTTTTGTTCTTTCTTCTGTTTCTGTATTAATTTAGATCTTTAACAAGTTGGGTGTCTGACTATATACAGACAGCAGATTTGGGAATGATAGCAGGAATGTCATTTTCTATCTGTTAAAATATAATCATAATTTTTCAGGATATATGCCTGGCATCTTCCTGATTCTTTTCTCAAATAAAGTATTTATAATAATACAATTAAGATTTTTTTTTACAATTTGCAAACCCTTGCCCACTTTCACTCCTTACTCCCAACAATGTTTTCCAATATATTTTTATCATCCTCTCTTTAGTTCATCTTTGCAACAAAATCACCAAGTATCAAAACATAAATTGATTTAATCTGGAAGATCTTATCAAAATCTTCTCTATTTTTTTATCCTATTCAACCAGTGCTGGTGCTAGATAAGCTATAACTATTTTCATGGTGGTCTTTTTTTGCAAAAATTAGCATAAGCATGCAATATGATATGGCCAAATGTCTCATGAAATACTTTTTATTGACACTGCATGTGTAATAAAACCACTACCATCAAATCTTTTATTTGCCTCTTTTAAAAGAATCTGCAATCATCCTTTCACTTAGCTGCAACTCTCTTTTGCTTTTTACTATAATATACAGTATAATATTATAATGTATATTCATAGTATATATTCATTTTAGTCTCATTCACCAATGTGAAGGACATGCTACATTCATTTCATCAACCTCATTCATTCAACAAATTAATATTAAGTGTCAACTATATATAAATCTAACATATATGCTAGCATACTTTTATGTATTTGCAAATTTTGATTAATGTTGACAAAGAGCCAAATATTTTAGTTTTATAAGAAGAAAACTCAATGTTTGGGGATTTCATGATAACAGAAGACTGGTTCCACTAACAAAACTTAATTCAATTTTACTGATATTATTCCATTTATATAGTACCAATATGAGACATTAAGTTTAGCATGCCTTCAGCAATAATAACTAAAGAACTTTCCTTGCCCTTAATTTGATACCCCAGAGAATACAGGGAGCAACAGACAGTGACATTTTGTCTTTAAGCAGAAAAAAATGTCCTTTTAAAAGGTTATGGGTAGTTGTGAGATTGCAACATTCTGCTAGATAGGAATTCTACAACTATTCAAATTGTCACTTACAAAAATGAGTCTTTATAAAGCCCTGAAGGCAGAGTGTGATTGAGTAGGAAGAACCCTGCTTTGGGAATCAGGAATCACAAGTTCCATGTCCAATTTTATCCACTAATTAGCAAATTAATCAACACTTCTGGATCTCAGGTTCTAGATTTGTAAAATGAGTTATACTAGATTGCAGAGTCTTTTCTAGTTCTAAAAATCTGATGATTCATAACTGATATTAGTTAGAAATTTAAAGTATCTTTATAAATAGAATATAGAATAACGTGTTTCTAATATTTTCAAGATTCCTGTTTTAACTTTCAAAAGCTTAAAAAGTTCCTAAAGGAAGGAAGTGAAATAAATAAAACTTTATTGATCAGAATATTTTTATTATAAACTATATATATGAAATGTTTGATTTCATAAGTATCCAAATACTTTTACAAGTATTTTTATAGAGAGTTAAAAATTGCTTGACTGAAATTTGCTAAAAGGGTAGTTACTTTATAGACATATCAAGCCAAAAATTATTTTATAAATAAGTACTTCCTGAATTAACAGAATTTGGGAGATATGTGTCCAACTCATCTCCTGTTGTTTACTACTGACAACTATCAGTACCTTGACAGACTGAACAAACACCTACTTGAAAGTGCTAACAATCCCTAAAAATGGCATTAGTTGTGAAGAAACCATTTGGTTGGCAAGTAAATGCAAGCACCATCTACTACTTTGCTAACAGCTGCTGAACAGTCTTATGATTCTGTTGCTAGACAACTACATGCCTCAGAAGACAATATGTTGAATGTCTATCCTGAACCAAATTTTGGTCATTTTACTTGCTAGTTTTATTGGCTCTTATTTGCTTTCATTCGAGGATACTCTAACAACCTGGAAAGGAAAGAATTTAAAGGAAGATAAAAGCAATGGAGGAAAAAACCTTTGCATATAAAGTTGCATATATTACAGAAGCTTGTAAGTAGTATTAAGAAATTTAAACTAGACAATTATTAGAATTGCTCCCTTTACAATGGAAACCATATAGTTACACTGCCATATCTCAGTTTACCACATTTTTCTAGTTAAACAAAATACATTTTGTTAGGGGCTATTATCATTTACATTAGTTATTTGTTTAGTTTAGAAAACAAAACAAACAAAAAAGTCCATACTATTTTGTGATTTATTTTGGCTGCAACATAGCATTAACATTTTTGAACATTTTTCTACTCATTAACTTAATACTATGTTTGATGTTCATCAGTAAATTATATCAACTAAACAATAAACATTTATTAAGGAACTACTGTGTGCAAAATAAAATAGGGAAGATTAAAAGTTTAGATAACATGGTACTTGCTGTCATGTGATTTTAAAAGGTTTTGTTTATTTTCTAACTAGAAAGTGATTATATATCCATGAGCATCAATTTTCCCATGAAAACTTACCTCTAATTTTATCTAAATATCATTTTGAAATGGCTTATGGCAAACATTGTAGGAACATATCTGTTTCTTAAACATACCTTGGATTTCCTGTCATATATAACAATATTCTAATTATTAAAACTTGAAGGGATGGAGAGTTTATTTAATATAACTATACATACATATATAGTATAACAACATACATTTATATGCTGAGATGTTAATGCATAATATCTATTTAAACATATCTGTATCTTTCTCACTCTCCCCTTTCTCTAGAAATAGGCTCTCTAATACTTTGATATGGCTGTTGACAATGACATCCTCCACTTATTCTTATAAACCCTTAGAACCTCTGTAAAAAAAATTCAATCTCAGGGCAGTAACTAACTCCAATTTTAAAAAATTCTATATGAGAAGAAAATGAAGCTTAAGTGACTGAGTCAAAGCTATGGATAGACCTTGAGAAATAAAAGGTATTTGTTTCCCAGTGAAATAGATATTCTTGAGTTTCAAAGGCAAGGAAAAAAACATGAGAGGTAGAAGAGAAGAAAAGAAGGGAAAGTAATGAGTTTCTTTTATCTTTCCTATATCTCATATTTCATTTTGCTTTTCCCCTAGGAACTTAGAAAATAAAAAATGCATATCATATACTCCTCATCTGTACATGAATAGGGTAATCAACCAATATAAAAATGTGTCAAAATATCTCATACTTGTACGGTGATGGCCAAGCACAACGATCCTGAAGAACCACACCAAGAGCATAAAGAACAAGGGTCTGGAAGGAAAAATGTCAATACAGTTAAGTTTAGCAAGAGCCACAGCTTAATTGGATTTTATAAATCCAATCCAATTTAGAAACTGAAGAAAAAGTAGATTTCTTCCTACCTCTCTGGGAATGATATGTTGGTCAACTTTTCCCTCTAGGTCCTGAAGTCTGGCAGCAATTGGTGTTAATTTAGCTGTTCGAACTGTCTCACAAAGTACTTGCCGGCAATATCTATTTTTTAAAAAAGTATCTATAAATGTCTATTTTGAAAGAAGTAAATTAGCAACAACATATTTTTAAAGAAACTCTTATTCATTAACCTCTGATGTTTTTCTATGTTTGGAAAATAGCTTTATCTCCTGCTATAACGGAGTTTCTCTGGGAGAGGAGATAAACGATGTGTTTTAATACCTCATAATTTGTGACTGATAATGCATAATTAATTTTCACTTAAACCTGTTTGTGTCAGTTTCCTCATCTGTAAAAATAAGGTAAAGAAGGAAATGACAAACCACTCCAGTATCATTACCAAGAAAATCCCAAATGGAGTCACTAATAGTCAAACATGACTGAAGAAACTGAACAATAATGCAAAGCTATTTAAATTAAACATGTGAAGGGAAAATCTGCCTGATCCAAAAATGAATCACATCTTCCCCTGCTGTATTTAATTTTTAAAATAAAAATAAGTATTACTGATGCTTTTTAGTTTTACATTTTAATAATTTTGAAATATAGTATCTCTCATATATAGAGAATTGTCTCATATTTATAAGAATTCAAGCCATTCTCCAATTGATAAATGGTCAAAGGATATGAACAGACAATTTTCAGATGATGAAATTAAAACTATTTGTAGTCAAATGAAAAGGTGCTCCAAATCACTACTGATCAGAGAAATGCAAATTAAGACAACTCTGAGGTACCACTACACACCTGTCAGACTGGCTAAAATGACAGGAAAAGATAATGACGAATGTTGGAGGGGATGTGGGAAGGCTGGGACACTGATGCATTGTTGGTGGAACTGTGAACGGATCCAACCATTCTGGAGAGCAATTTGGAGCTATGCTCAAAAAGTTATCAAACTGTGCATACCCTTTGACCCAGCAGTGTTTCTATTGGGCTTATATCCCAAAGAAATCATAAAGGAAGGAAAGGGCCCCACATGTGCAAGAATGTTTGTGGCAGCCCTTTTTGTAGTGGCTAGAAACTGGAAACTGAATGGATGCCCATCAATTGGAGAGTGGCTGAATAAATTATGGTATATAAATGTTATGGAATACTATTGTTCTGTGAGAAATGACCAGCAGGATGATTTCAGAGAGAGTTGGAGACACTTATATAAACTGATGCTAAGTGAAATGAGCAGAACCAGGAGATCACTGTACACGGCAACAACAATACTATATGATGATCAATTCTGATGGGCATGGCTCTCTTCAACAATGAAATATTTCAAACCACTTCCAATTGTTCAGTGAAGAAAGCCATATACACCCAGAGAGATGTGAAACATGGACCACAACATAACATGCTCTCTATTGATGTTTGCTTGCATTGTGTTTCCTTTCTCTGATTTTTCTTTCTTGTAGATATGATTTTTCTTGCACAAAAATGATATGTGGAAATATGTATACATATATTTGATTTGTCAAGTATTTTAACATAATTAACATGTAGTGGATATCCTGCCATCTAGGGAAGGGGTGGGGATTAGGGGGGAAAAATTTGTAACAGAAAGCTTTGTAAAGGTTAATGTTGAAGAATTACCCATACCATATGTTTTGCAAATAAAAAGAAAAAAAAAGAAATATAGTACCTCTCCACCTTGATTCCTAGGAATTAAACCTTCCATTGAAAAGAATTTCTCAGCAAAATTAACGAACTGAAAATTGTTTCCATATTTGTCTAATAAAACCTTTCTTCTCCTTCATAATCATATTTTTGCCTTAAAGGTCAAAACAAAACTATTTACTAGCTATAGAGTGAACTTAAAATTTTTACATTCCTTCTAAAGGAAAAGTCCAGGACTAAGCTGATATACCCATGGCTCCTAGATTCTACTGATCTGAGATACATGATGATTTTTTTATTCTGTGACTTTCTAAATTAGAATTAGATCTGCCCATTCTAGTCCTAGGGGCATTTGTTCTGCCAATCAGCCACTCAAGTAGCAATCCTGTGGCAATCAGATAGCTATTTATTGGCATAACTAATTCCAAAGTTTCCCAGAACAATATATTACAGATTTAAAAATAGATTTAGATGATCCTTTCAAGAAAGAAAAAATAAACCCTATAGTAGTAATTAATATTGACATATAAACATGCCAGTATGTAATAATCAGGTTATAAAATAAACCAAAAATTGTTTTCTAATAATTTCTTTTACTTTTTTTGCATTTTTACCTGAGCTGGTCAATTTTCTCTTGAGTAACTGGATCTCTCCCAAGAACTTGGTCTAGCTCTTTGTGCAATTTCTTCTGGACATCTTCTGATGTGGTAAGAAAATAGACTGCCCACATACATACTAGGAAAGAAACAGCAGTAACAATACAATGGAAGAAGCAACTTTTTTGGGAGGGAGGAGGTTTGAAGGAAAGAATAGGAAAAAGATTTACTTGCTTTATTCTTTTTTTAAAATGATTATAATGCATAAAAGCCAGCCCAAAATAAAATCATGAGCTTCAGCTAGAACAGCTTAATAAGTTATGCTGAGAAATGGATTGAAAAGAGAATATGATTATGAACAGAATGTTGCCAAAATGAGATTCTGCAATCTGGATTCTTTCATGAAATTGGCAAATTAAACAATCTGCTAATTAAAAACTGTCCAGGGTAAAATAATGATAATAATAAATGTAGTCAAATGTGCAGTCTGGGGGAAGCTTATCAGAGTTGGTGGTTATTTCTGGTTCATAGTTTGAACATGAGTCTTGTTAAGACCACAGATTGGGTAAATGAAATTATTCACATTAACCAAAACTCAGGACATTGATTTGTAAAGCTTAATTTTTAATGGAAGATAAAATTAGCTCAAAATCTGTGACTGTGTGATGAAATGAACTTTCAGTTGTTTTTACTGGATATGTGAATTTACAAAATTATTGTTGGCAAATATGATAGAAGCATTGTTGGGGGCAAACTGATTCATCTATTTTGAAATGGAGAAATGGGTTGATTAAGAAATTGGCCCAGCACAGGCATGATAACAACTGGATGTTGGCATTCATCTTGACAAATTTTACATATAGTAGCTCATGTCTTCTGGAATCACTTTTAAATGGAATTTGGTGGAAGTTTCTAAAAAGAATGCCTACTCTGCAGTGGAAAAGAGAGTTAATTTTATTCACTAGAGCAAACAATCATATCCTACAGCCTCTCCACAGGATAGCAAAGCACCCTATTCTGCAAGGTCTAAATTGGTCCCAATCTATTTTTTTTTTTGAATTTATACTTTTCTTTCCCTTCCCCCAGGTTCTTTATATGTTTAAAAAAAAAAAGTTTCCCAGTTTCTAGGACTATATTCTAATTTCCTTTTGGGTGACTTGTGGGCTTTTAAGCTAATTTAATTAAAATATAATGAAAACTTCCAATATTGTCTCCTGATTGACTTTCAACTAATTTCAATCAATCAACAAACATTTATTAACTGCCCACTATGTTCTAGGCTCTGTGCCAGGTGTTAGGATTCCTAGTGGTTCTCAGATTTGATTTTCTGCTGGTAGCTATCATTGTCTGTGGTAATTTCTACAGCATGGCAATTTTGGTTGAAAAGTCATTATATCTGATTCTTTTTATTCTTTACCTAAAACCAAAGCTCAAAAATATGAATATCAGTCATGTACCATATTATTTACTTTTTAAAAAATCAAATATGCCTCTTCTTTGAATAAAAAACAGAATTTTGGTTTTTATAATTTATTACACAGATTATATAACATGCTTAATTCAATATTCAATAAAGATCTCTACATGTGGTGGACACTTACCCTGAATGGTTAAATAATAATAGGCCAAAAGCAAAGGATGCAGTTTTATAAGAAACAATCTTAAAAAAATTAGACGTTTTGTACAATTCTAGTCAAACAATCAGGGTATGACTTACAAATATTAACAATAGAAAACTTTTTTAAAAAGTCCAGTCAAATATACCAGACTTGGCTATGAACATTATTTTGTAAACTTTGTTTTCCTATCTTGACTTGCTTCTTCATTACTTAAAATTTTCAGAGTTAAAAATGGTCTTTTTTAACTTAAGGGCAATATTTATAAAATTAATTAATTTGGGTATATTATTCAGGTATAAGAAAAATTATCTTTGAATATGAAGAGAATGAAAGTAATTTATCATTCTATAGTTATAAATATGATTGGGGCATTTTCCTAACCTTTCTGAATATTTAATACATGAACATAACCAGCATATAAATGAACAGTAGTCTTAGAAATGAATGGGGAAAACTGAACACAAGTCATGTATTTTGGAATGAAAGTATTTCTTAAATTCCTTCAAGGAGGGGTCTATTTCAATTCATGATTTCTGTGTCCTACATCCTCTCTTTGGTAGAACTCAATAATAGCAGGCTGGGATAAAATTCAAAGAGAAAAGTATCAGCAGGAAATTGAAAGGCTCACTGCTCCAGTTGGAGAGGTGTCAAAAAACTCATTTTAAAAAGCATGAACTGGAATTCACAATCTGTGAAGCTGGGTCAAGACATTTATAACATTTTGAAGTTGCAGAGGAATGCCTAATTTGGCTATGGATATAAAAGTACCTGTGTGTGTATATCAGTTTCTGAGAGAGAGAGAGAGAGAGAGAGAGAGAGAGAGACAGAGACAGAGAGAGAGAGAGAGAGAGAGAGAGAGAGAAAATAAAGATAAAGGGAGGTAATAAAAAAATAAAGGAGATTGTCATTGAATAGATGACTAACTTCTGAATAACTTTATCCATCCTCATTTGATTATTTAACCAAAAGAAAAGTCTTTACTTACAGTTAGCAGTTATAACACATCCTGCTAGAGAAAATATCATGCTGTCTTCTAGGATCTAGAAAATATAACAGTTCAGAGAAGTTGAATTAAGATATTTAAAGCTGACCTACATTAGGCCATGCTAAATTAAATTAAACTGAAGTGGCATAAAATCAGAAATAAGAAAAGGAAAAATTGTCCTGTTTCTCTATTCCTTAGTCTAGCTTCAGTTGCCTTAAAAACCCAGTTTTATACCAATCACTTTGATGATTCACTACATATTATCCTAGAATACCATATTTCTATGACATCGAGCTACTCCCAAACAGATAATCTTCAATATTTGAGTAAGCTCTCATCATCTGATTGCCTTTGTACTGACTGCTGAGAGTTGTTAAAGAAAATCTCAAAAGTGCACTGATAGCTAAGGACATGCTCCAACTTCTGGGGTGCTCCCTTTCTACTGGGAAATTGTGAGTTCCATTGAATAACTTGTCTCATATGCTCTCTCATTCTGTTTCATATTTACCATTATCAGTGTCTACCATATCCCTTCATGTTGTCTGTAATCTCTTCCCTAAATAAATCTTTTGCCAAAAAAAAAGTCCACTGATATTATCTACTATAAATTTGCTAGATTATCTCAGATGGACATTCACTATGACTGTTATTACCTTCAACTTCTTTACTTATGGAAGATGATTTCAATGAGAATGGAGCTAACCTAAAGAAAACTCCTTGCTCCTTCTACTTCTTAATAATTCTGCATATCTTTATATAAAGTAAAATCCAGAAGGGACTTTAAGACATCATCAAATAGACCAGGAGTTCCTAACTTTTTAGGTGTCATGTACCCCTTTGGCAGTCTAATAAAGCCCATGGATCCCTTCTTGGAATAACTTTTCCACTCAATATTTTATTTTTTGCAATTATATGTAAAGATAGTTTTCAATATTTGTAAGATTTCGATTTCCATTTTTTCTCCCTTCTTGCTCCCCAAGATAACAAGCAATCTGATATGTTATACATGTAGAATCATATTAAACATATTCCACATCTAGTCATGTTGTGAAAGAAGACTCAGAACAAAAGGGGAAAACCATGAGAAAGAAAAAAAAATGAAAATAGTATGCTTCAATTTATATTCAGACTCTATAATAGTTTTTTTCTGTGGAAGGGAATGGCATTTTCCCTCAGAATAACTTTTTAGAATTAAACTATAAAGAATTACAAAAGAATCTAATTATATTGAAATATGATTATCAAAGTATCTAAAAAAGCAACTTCATGGACTTCAGGTGAAGAACCCCTGCTCTAGGACAATCCATACCTAAACCAGAATCCTTGCCACAAAATAGCCTACAAAATCATTCAGCTCTTGCTAAAAGGATCTTAGTGAAACATTGTTTCCTAATGTAGCCTTTGGAAAAGATCAAATCTTAAGTTTTTCCTTACATCAAGTTCAGATTTGACTCTACAGTTTTCCCTCACTGTATGTCTTTATAAGGCTGAGAAGAACCAATTTAATCCCTCTTCATGACAGCCTCCCAAGTATTAGAACACAGACATTATGTTCCCCTAAGACTTTTCTACTCCAGACATTTTCAATTCTTTCAAGTTCCTTCAACTGATCTTCTCCCACATGCCATCAATTGGAGGTTTTCCATTATTCTTTACTCTTTTCAGGTCACACTCCAGCTGGTTATTTCCGAAAATGTGATGCCTCTAATGCAAAACATAATTCCTGTTATGAAGTTAGAATATACAGTGAAATAATGACCCCTTTTATTCCAGATACAGGGCTTCTCAATAGAAGGTGGGTTATCACTAGAACTTTTGGTTGTTATGTCATATCCATCACTTAGAAGGAGCTTGAAATTGACCAAAACTCTTGTTTCTTCATAGAAATTGCCATCTAAGAATTCTCTCTCATTTTCTGAAGTTGGCATTAAGAACTCAAACACAGAACATTGATCTTATTAGATTCAGCCCATAATTCTAACTTGAGATATTTTTGAATTCTCTCTTTTGAATCACCTATCTTTCTAACTGATCAACAAATATTTATTAAATACTTGCTATATATTAAGAACTATGCTGAGCCCAGGAGACATAATGACAAATTGAAAACATTACCTGCACTCAAAGAGCTTACATTTTAAGACAGGAAACAGTATGTATATATATAGAAATGTCTAAAACACATACAAATTAGAGCATAAAGCTTAAGGAAGGGAAAAGTATTATTAGCAAGTAATGGGGGGGGTAACCAAGAAAAGCCTCCTGTCGGGAGCTACTATTTATATTAAGAGCTGGAAGAATTCAGGTATTTCAAGCGGCAGATGTAAAGAGATCATTGCAGAGATGAAATGTTGTGTGTGAGGAGTGACAAAAATACCAAGAGATCCTGTAGGGCTAAATATGATCCCTGGAAGTCTACACAGAGATAACTGATTGATTGAATGAATGAATGGATAATGAAAACAGCATTTATTAAGTGCTCACTACAGAGCTGCAGAGACAAAAAGAAAAGCAAGATTGTTACTACTTTCAAGGAGCTCATATTCTAATAGAATGCTGAGAACATATAAAGAAAACAGAAGAGGTTTCAAGTCTGAGCCAAGCCTATGCGTATGCCTTCGACACATGACAAAGATCCTTACTATGAGAGCAAAAGAACACTTTATCAAACTAGGGGAAATTGGATATAGTTTTGGCTGCTTGGATGGTTCTTGGGGACTGCCAACAGTAGATCACTGGGCACGTATTTGGAACTTCTCCTATTCAGTTGAATACTATGGGGATTACACTTCACTCTGTGACCTTTGAGAATCCAGGAGCAATGGTGAACTTTTGAAATAGGATCTCATGGAGAGGGGTTGAGTTTATGTTTTTAATAAAATAAACACAGTAAAAAAGAAGCAAAAAATCTCATCTAAATACTGTGTAGCCTTACTTGAAGCAATAAGTACCTAATTTATTCTAGATGTGACCCCGAGGCAAGTTATTTAAATCTGATTGCCTCAATGAACGGAAAAAAAAGTATATTATGAACTGAACTGATACAGCTTTGCTAGTCTTAAAGTAATCTGGGTACCTTTCCTTATGTGCAAGTTCTTTATCATTTTCTGAGATATCAGTTCAGTCTGAAAAAAGGTTCATAGGATGCAAATCATATTTGTGTTCTCTTATAAAAACAAATAACCTATCATTTCTCTGCCTTTGGAAGCAAGCAGTGCAGAAACTAGGGCAGCAATCACTCAGAGGAATCAGCAAGTGAAAAGATAGCTCCTTAGGTTGAGCAGTGGGCAAGGCTAGAGTTCAGAATCAAGGACTCTCCTTTTTCTCCAAGGACATGCCCATTTCAGAGTTATTACACTCTCACAACATTGTCTCACAAGCAAGAATTGAATCTTCTCAATTCTATCCTGTCTGGCTAACGAAAATGCAAAAGCTCATGAACTGCCTTGGCTTATAGGGACCTCTAGATCCAAGAAATGTACCAGCACATTTGAATATTTAATTGCTGATAATCTGAGAAATGCATAACTACTTCAATCATTAATTCATTTAACAAGTACTTACTAAGCACCTATTGCACACAAGGCACTGAGCCAGAGGCTGGGAGGTAAATATAAATGAAACTACTTCTGTCCTCAAGAAGTTCATAGGGTAATTGAGGAGATTAAGTTACCCATACAACACAAAAGAGTATACGACAAAGTAAAACAGAGTTACCTGCTTGTCATTTAAGTTTCCTTGCAATAAGGAATCGATGAAGATATGCTGACTGAAGTTTCTTCCTCTTCGTTCTTTTATGACTTTTTTAAAAACCGATTCTATTTCCATTAATGCTTAAAAAGAGATACAAAAGTGATTATCAACTAAATTTAATTCAACATAGGCTTAAAGGACAAAATCTATTTATTTTCTGACTGCCTGATACATTTGATTTTGATACCAAAAAATATTTCCTCACCATCACTAAGTATATCCCCTAAGAGAGTAAGATGGATAGAACATGACACTCTCCACTTTCACAGTTTGCTATTTGTCAACAGAAAAGAACGTGTGATATAATTTTGATAACATTGTAGTAACGTTCTTTCTGACATTTGACCTGACTTTTAGTCATGTATCTATTCACTTACTGAAGGGATAGTGTTCTTTTTTTTTGGGGGGGGGGTAAGTTCTTTTGACTCTACTTTTCTTCATTATGTATTAGTTCACATAAATTATTCATACTCATGATGTAATAACAGTGTACATTCATGAACCACAATTTATTCCACTACCCCTAACTGTTCTGCAGCCTATTTTGTTTCCTACTTTTTCCAATAATAAACAGGACTTTTACTTTGATCACAAATTTCTACATCATTTATGTGATGGGAAATGAACCTGGGTTCTTGAAGTTTATGACATCACACCATAAATTCGGGCAGGTTCTACTATGTTGAAAAGGTTTCATGTTTAGCCCCACCTGGGGCTAAAATAACTCAAATAACTTTAATACAAGTCTGACATTCCAGATATGGGAAATTAACCAAAAAAACACAATACTAAAAGCTATTCCATAATGGCTAAGTGGTTAAAGAACATGAACAAACAACTCTGAAAAGAATTGTAAACTATTAACAACTACATAAAAGTCAATAATAATAAGAAAAAAGTATATTAAAAAAAACAACCCTGAAGTTGCATCTTAAGAGTTAGCAAAACGACAAGGAAGTCAACACCTATGGACCAGTCCAATCATTCTATAAATCAAACTGAAATAATGATTTTTTAAAAAGTAATTAATATATTAATATCTCTGCCCCAGAAATCTCAATGCTAACCATATGCCCTAAGGAGGCAAAAGACAGAAAGATCCCATATACTCCAAAATATTTACACCAACTGTTTTGTGGTATCAAAGAATTGGAAATAGATACCCATTGATTGGAAAATGCCTTAAATTTGGTACATGATTTAATGAAATATTACAGTGCCATAAGAAATGATAAATGGGAAAAGTTCAGAGGAAGCATGGGAAGATATAGGAACTGATGCAAAAAGAAGCAAACAGAATCTAAAAAACAATATATGCAATGACTGCAACAATGTCAACAAACAAAAGCCAAATTGAATATTATATTTTTATATTTTCCAATCTTGTCCAAGGAGAGAGATGACAAAATGTACCTTCTTCCTTCCTTTCTTTTTTTTTTAAAAGCTTTTTATTTGCAAAACATATGCATGGGTAATTTTTCAACAATGACTCTTGCAAAGCTTTCTGTTACCATCTTCCTTTCTTTACACAAGTGGAGGAGACTACGCATTTGGTACACTGCTACATTTTCAGACACAGCTAACAAGTCTGTTGATTTTGCTAAACTGTTATTTTCTTTTCCTTTTAACCTCTGTTATAGCACTGGATGGCAGGGTAAGGAAAGGAGAGGAATATAATTGGAAGTGAAGGTGATGTCAAAATAAAAGTTTATCAATAAAAATAAGAAAAAAAATTTAATAGCCTTTTGATAAAATATTAAAGGGCAGTAACTAACAATAACAAGATATCTTAATTTGTTATGTCTAAATTCAGATCAACTTGGGTTCATAGGTAAGAGCTGGGAGGAATTCCAAGGGTCATCTTGTATTTTTTCCCCATACCTACAAGTTTGGTGTTTTTTTTCTTTAATTTTAAAACATTGTGGGGGCAGCTAGGTGGCGCAGTGGATAGAGCACCAGCCCTGAAGTCAGGAGGACCTGAGTTCAAATGTGGTCTCAGACACTTAACATTCCCTAGTTGTGTGACCCTGGGCAAGTCACTTAACCCCAATTGCCTCAGCAAAAAAAGCAAAAAAAACAAAACAAACAAACAAAAAAAAACACATTGTGGTTTTTATTTCTAGTCATATGAAAAGGTGCTCCAAATCACTATTGATCAGAAAAATGCAAATTAAGACAATTTGTAATTCTTGCCCTAGCCTCACCAGAATACAAGTTACTTCTAGCAAATGGATAGCAATAGATAAATATATATATGTATTTTTTTTGAACAGGAATAGAACATATAGATCAGATAAATGTGAAAGAGAAAAACTACAAATTTATTTTTCCCTGTCAATTTGTATTTAAATAAGAAAGAAGTACTCCAGCAATGGGAAGAATTTTCTAAATCTAAAATAAAATCATTTTGAGTAAAAGTTCTAATTTAGTACTGTGCCTAATGTCACAGATGGAGTATAAACTACTATTGGCATTCATTCCATGTAATTTCATATAGTCACTGAAAGCATATCTGATGAACAAAAAAACAAACTTACCTTCTTCATACTGCTTTTTCCGGGTTATATTTTTGTCAATTGATCCGTCCAGGAAACCTTTCCCAATCTCAGACCACACCTGATGATGAGATAAATAAGTTATAAAGAAAGTGCGTTTAAAGCAAAACAGAATCAATTTGCTTGTGAAAAAATTTGCAAATGTATTTTAAATCTCAGTTAAGCTACTCATCAAATACAATACCATGAAATCTCAAATATTTGTGATATTGGGGAATAAACTATGAAGGAAATCTATCGATAATCACAGATTCTCATTTCTAGAAATAATTTCTTTCAACATAAAGCCTTTTCCCCATAATTACTATATTTTGAAGCCAAACATCCTGCAGAAAGGAGGAGAAGGAGCAGCAGCAGTAGCAGCAGTAAAAGATTTAGATTATCATTTAAAACAACAACAGACGACTTCACTACATTTCCAATGTATTAAATCCCTCAGGAGTATTTGAAGCTGTAGTCAGTGAACAATATCTAGACCGCTAAGTCAGTTATTGAAGAAGACAAGACATGTCCTCTCAATGATCAAAATTATCAAAATGATCAAAAATAAGAAAAAACACAAATAAAATTTATA
This sequence comes from Myrmecobius fasciatus, assembly GCA_023553655.1. Classification (NCBI taxonomy): domain Eukaryota; kingdom Metazoa; phylum Chordata; class Mammalia; order Dasyuromorphia; family Myrmecobiidae; genus Myrmecobius; species Myrmecobius fasciatus. The sequence continues at coordinate 72,005 of JAJPUD010003078.1, read as the reverse complement.
GCAAATAACAGTTGACCTAATGATGAAAGATAACATAAAAAATAAAATGCTGAATGAACATTGTGTATTCAAATAAAGTAGGTTTTAATTCATTGCCTATTTTTCAATTGGTTCAGTACCTCTGCTAAGCACAAGTAAGTCACTCTATTCAATAAACATGCATAAGAAACTGTGAGCCAAGCACAGTACTAGATCCTGGGGCTATGAAGACAAAAACAAAACAATCCCTGACCCCAAGGGCCATTTTCCTGGTAGAATACCATACACATTCAAGCAAATATATACAAAGCACCACAAGGTAATTTCAAGAGGGAGAGAATGCTGTTCAATTTCTGACCAGCCTTCAGACTGTCGCAACTGCCTCTAGAATGAAAAACAAATTCATCTGTTTGTTATTTTAAAATGTCACAAACCAGACTCCAGCCTTTTTCTTGCTTCTTGTACATTACTATCCTTTACACTCTTATGTTGCAGCCAAACTGATCTATTCACAGTTCCCTTTCCTTCTTTTTTCATAAGCTGCCCCAGTACCTGAACAATTATCCCTCTTCCCTTCTGCCTCTCAGAATTCTTCTTCTGAAGGCCTATTCTGATCTCATCTTGTGTGGGGGAAATATTTTATTATTATGTTGTTCAGAAAAATTATTGACTCTTAAGCTGTTTAAATTCAATTTTATGTGACTAGAGATTGTTTGCACCTAGAATACTCTCCTGACTTCAACAACTATCTAGGAATGCAGGAGATGTATGTCACAAGGCCACAAGGAATTCTAGCTCTCAGGTTCTAGATCCACCCAGAATATCTGTTTGGGGTTATTACATCCAGGTCTTGCTTTGGGTCCACCCAAGCCTGTGTTTTAACTCCCACACAAATTTTACTGAATGGTTACATTTATTGATATTCACATTAGTCAACCTGGTTCTCAAGTTGCTCAAACTGATCAAGCTTGCTATGATGAATGTAATGAATACCCTTGTCAAAATCCTATAAACCTTCTAAAACTTAGGAGGGAGAAAGCCATACTGTCTTGAGTTCATCCTTCTCTGCCAAATGATCAAATAAATTTACTTTTAAAACTTTTTAAAGTTTTGGATTCTATTCTTATACTAATGGTCTTTCTGAAATGAAATGAATTTGAATTTCCTTTGTATATATTTTACATTTACTAATTTGAACTCATGAGACATCTCCTTCTATAGAAAGTAAGCTCCTTGAGGACAGGGCATATTTTGTTCCTTTCTACTCTCTCAAACATGAACAGTGCTTAGTTCACAGCAGCCACTTAATAAACAAATAAAAAAATAAAGACTGATAAATGAATTTGATAGCTGTGTGAAGCATGTAGTGAAGGTATAGGGCAGGGAGTCCCATTAGGAGCTTTTGCAATAGCCCAGGTGATAAGAGCCTGTACTAGAGTAGACTCTGTGAAAAGAGAGAAAAGGTTGAATGCAAGAGAGGTTGTGAAAGGATATGATGGGCAATGAGGAAAATGTTTCCAAAAATGACTCCAAGACTGCAAACCTAGATGATTAGAAGGATGGCTTAGTTCAAGACAAACAGACAAACTTAAGGGAGGAAATTTGGTGTTAAAGACAAGTTCTGTTTTAGATAAGATGAGTTTAAATTGTCAACAATACATTTAGGAATCTGGTAATTCAGGGTTAGAGTTTAGGAGAGTGACAGGACTAACTATGTGGATTGGAGAACTTACTACAAGGAGATGATAAATCAATCTATGGGACCTAATCAAACTGCCATGGAAAAGAGTGGAGGGAGAGGATAGAAGCTTTCAAAAATGTATTCATTTAGTGGTTGGAGAAAAGATGATAATCCAGCAAAGGAGAGGGAGAAGGAGCAAGTAAAAGAACAGATGGGGACTCAAGAAAGACTTGTGACCAGAAGCCAAGGGAAAAAAGCAGAGATGGCTAACAGTGTCAAAAACTATAAAGGGATGAAGCCTGAGCAAAGACCAAATTGTATTTGATCTGGACACTATTTAGACTAAATTCAGAACATCCAAGGTAATTCATTAGATTCAGAAACAAAGTTAGGTACATACTAAATTTTAAAAGTTAACCTCAATTTTGCATTTTAAAACATGAATGTAAAGAAATTTGGGAGTGAGAGGACAAATTTGAATCATTTTTTTTCTGCACAAATGACAAGGTGATTTGATTCGTTTCTTTTCTCTCCCCATTTCTCTTATAAACAGTGATGTTTCTGTACATCATAACTTCCTCTGTCTACATTGAGATAAAACAAGAAACATTCCCCATTTATACAGACATAAAATAATTAGGAATTTGACCTGATACTTACTGTGCTGTGATTCTTTTGAAAGCGAATGACCTCCTGGTCATCTTCAAAGCTACTGCCCAAAGCCATTTGTGTAACAGCCTTCATGGCATAGCCAAGCATGTGCTGGTAAAGAGGCACATGCTGCAATTCTGGGTATGAGAGCCATTTTCCTAATAATTCTTCAGAAAGCTGAAAACAGAAGGGAAAATCATTAGCATTAATTATTACCTCTTGAAAATTTTTAAAAGTATTTTAAAAATAAATTTTATTGGTATCTTGATTTGACATTAATTAAATTTCTTAATATTATCTTCTCTCTACTCTGCTACCCGTTTGATTTAAATAAAAGCAACAAAAACTGCTGATGCACTAGTTTGACAAGAAAGATGAAATGCCTCCAAAAACCTCCCCACTCTGCTGACAGCTCTCTGGGTCATTACTGATTTTTCAGTTCCTTAGAGTTGGGCTAGCTTTCTTTGGGTACACTTTTTATTAACATTATTGTTGTCAGGAACTTTTTCTTCTGATGCTGCTTATTTAGTTCTCCATTAGTGCATATAACTTCCCATGTTTCTCTAGATATCTTATAGTTTCAGCTTGCTATTACACAATGCTGTTCATGTAGCACATTCTAAGTGGGGAGCATTCTAATTTATACTTGAAGACTGAGTTCCCTAGGGTACAGCTCCCAGGAGTTCAAGATATTCTGAGTCAGCATTCCTAAAACTACAACTCCTGAGCTCTCAGGATCTTTACCTTTCACAGTCACCCAGCAGAAACAAATTAGCTGAGAACAACGGCATTTACTGAAAGGGCATAACAAATTTTTAAATTTGGAGTACACTCTACTACAAATATCCAGCATCAGTGGGAAGATAGGGAAAATACTAGGAGAAGCAAACACAAAAAGAACATAGGTGATCCAGTCCTTGTACTTCTGACAGTGTAGGATCCCTTTTTCTTTAGTGTGTTCAAGCTATATCTTCTCAGTTTAGTGTCTGTGTAGGGCTCTTTAGAATTGTTCCCTGTAGCTCAACCATCAGTGGCTTCTCCTAACGCACAAAGCTCCTCAAGTTTAATGCTTTGTCTTTCCTAGGCTTTCTGCCCCTGAAAGTGGTTGGATACAGTGTTTCCTACTGGGTGAGTACCTCCATGTAAAGATACCATCCATGGCTGTTAGAAATAGGGGAGGAATTCCCTTCCCCCTGCCAAAGAAATGAGGAATGATTCCCTTTCAAGATATGAATTCTTCTTCTGTACCTGACATTTTTATTGATTATCACTTCTCAAAACTGTTTCCTCTCACAATTCATTTCCCAAAAGTGTGCTTTGTTTTGTTTTTTAAAGGGATGTGATTAATCCTTTCCCTGTCTCTAATTTTGTTAAGCTTGAAGAACTTCAACACACTACATAAAGGGTTAACAGCATGTAGACACTTTTTTATACTTTGAGTAAGACCTTAATACCTTGCTGTCTCAATTACTTGGTATCTGGATTGAAGAGAAAACAGTTTGTCATAGGTTCTGATTAATTCCCTGACCACTCCATTCAATTATTTGTATCCCATAACTTATGATTCCAAATGGGCACCCATTTTGTTTCCAGTTCTTTGTTACTATGAAAAATGCTACTATAAACTTTTTGATATATGATTATTGATTGATTGGGAACACTTTTCCATTTTTTCACTTACTTGTGGTATTCATGAATTATTCAGGTGGATAATGAAACTAAAGTAACACCTAGGTAGCATTTTTTCTGTTTATTCAGTAAGTCATATCATACAGATTTCACTCCCAACCTCACACTGTATGAAATCCAACTTTGAGGGTGCAGGTTCCATTTGGCCAAAGAATTAGGCTTTTCCAGCTTTGTGGATTTCTGGGATCTTGCTTTGCTGATTCTAAAAAACCCACCAAATGTGACCCTTCTGCTCCAGGATAAAAAAAAGGCAGTGCACATGACTAAATAAATAAGCCCTGGAAAGGGTGAATTAGACGGATAGCATATGGAAAGAATATATGTTAACATGTACTAGAGGCATAAACAGTATTATTATTTTACAGCAACAAACTTATTTTAATGCAGCAAAGCTAAATAGATAGGTAGAGCAGTTGGGATATAGGCCAAATGTTAAAAAATTAGTATAAGTAAATATAAAATTCAAATCCTGGGGAGAAAAAAATCTAGTGAAGTTAAAGGATTCAAAGGTATCAGGATTCTTCAACATAATCTAGCTCAACACCCTTAGGAAATTGAAGCCCAAGGAGTTAAATACATCTATCAAGTGAGAGAGCCAGGATTTTAACTCAAGTCTTCTACTTCATATAAAATGCTCTTTGTGAAGTTGTCAAGGTCAACTACCTAGAGTGAAAGTATCTAACAGTATCCTATATATATCCAGTATAAATGCTGGATGTACAATTTTTTTAAATGGGAATCAGCATACATATGTATTGAGGCAACTAACAGCTTCCACAAAGTTGCATGCTACAAAATAGGCCCTCGAAAATCAATATTTTTTCTACATAATAATGTTATGGTACACAGAATTTAATGATGATAGTTTTATATATCCTTTAAGTATGTCAATTTCTTAATAAATGAGAAATTCTATCCTTCCAATTTTCTTTATGTAGAATCTTTTATAAAATAGCACCAGATAAATTATAGAATATTGTAATTATTATGAGCCACAATGGTCATCTAATCTAATCCCTAAGTGAAGCACAAATACTCCCTATAATTTCAATGGCAAGCTTTTAGGAAACCTATAATCTCATAATGCATCTCATTTAATTTTTTGGAAAGCTCTATTATTGAGAATACTTTTTCATTATTTCATTCAGATTCCTTAAACTTGTACTTAATGGTCCCCAAAACATCCTCTGGCTTAAGCAGAATAAGTTTAATCTTTCTTTCACATGATAAATCTTCAAATATTGGGAGGTTACCATTAATTATGTCCTCATTAAATCTTCTTTTATCTGAGCTAAACACCTACATTTTCATCAATTAGTTCTTGTATGATAGTTTCAAGTTCTCTCATCGTATAGTCAACTTCCTCAGAAAGAACTCTACCTTGAATATAATTTTTAAAAAATGGCACTTTAAAGTAAATATAATCTTCATATATGGTTAGAACAAAGTATGATGACTATTTTTCTTATTTTATCTATCACAAGATAGCATTAGCATTTTCACAGTTCATTGTTCAATTTGGAGGGGGCTGGATCTATAATTTCATCAGCAAATGGAGCTCCCAGTGAAGAAACCCTCTCTACCAATACAGAGCTGAAACTGTTCTGCAACTTTATAATCTTGTAGATTCAACATTGGTGTTTAGAGGTTCAGTGATATGCCTAATCATACTAGTATGTGTCAAAAGTCTTAAACCTATTTTTTCAACCTATTGGTTGAACTATTACCCAATACACTATGCTGCCTTTTGGTGGTAATCTTACAATCCACTAACATCACCAGGTGTTTTTTTCCCCCAAATAAATTTCTTCCCATTTAATTGCATCTCTATCGATATGTCAGTTCTTTGAACTTATGAAAATCATAATAATTTTTCCACAATTATCAAGATGATATGTGTAATGAATATACTAATAATCTAGATTTTTCAGAGATGCCACTTTCTCAGCTTTCTAATTGGAAGTTGAAGTCAATGCAGCTTGAAATAATCAATCAATTCTTGACTTGACAAGGCTTCTGTCAAAGTCAGAAGTAAAGTCAAAGACTGTAGAACTCAGGTCCTGTTACCACACCAAGACCCCTGGGATTTGAAACAATCACTTAACTGTTAGCAATTAATTTAACTGTTCTCACCAGACTGGAGAACATTTATATTGTCCTGCACTCCTGGGCTAATCCTGAGAAACCATTAAGATCCTGAAAATGATTGTATTGTAAATCCATCTTCCCCTCCCTTTTTTTTTATTAAAGCTTTTTATTTGTATAACATATATATGGGTAGTTCCCCAACATTGATCTTTACAAAGCTTTCCATTACAAATTTTACCCCCAGTCCCCTCCTCTCCCCTAGATGGCAGGAAGTCCTCTACATGTTAATAATGTTGAAATGCTTGAGAAGTTATGCAAGAAAAATCCTATCTACAAGAAAAAAAGAGAATCAGAGAAAGGCAACACAATGCAAGCAAATATCAATAGAGATCATGAAAATGTTACGTTGTGGTCCATATTTCGTTTCCCTCTCTCTGGGTGTATATGGTTTTCTTCAGTGAACAATTAGAACTGGTTTGAGACAATTCTTTTTTGCAGAGAGCCATGTCCATCAGAATTGATCATCATGTAATATTGTTGTTGCTGTGTATGATGATCTCCTGGTTCTGCTCGCTTCACTCAGCATCAGTTCATGCAAGTCCCTCCAGGCCTCTCTGAAATCGTCCTGCTGGTCGTTTCTTACAGAGCAATAATATTCCATAACATTCATATACCATAATTTATTCAGCCACTCTCCAATTGATGGGCATCCCTTCAGTTTCCAGTTTCTAGCCACTACAAAAAGGGCTGCCACAAACATTCTTGCACAGGTGGGTCCCTTTCCCTCCTCTAAGATCTCTTTAGGATATAGGCCCAGTAGAAACACTGCTGGGTCAATTCCCCTCCCTTTTGATTTAAGATTTGTGTACAACATTTCTACCATTCCAGCAACAGGAGGAGATCTCCTGTTCAGGAGAATTTCCAGTTTGCAAACTATATTACTCATTCTGAAAGTGATTAAACCACTCCTCCTCCTTTAAAACTTGTTTCTAGGTCTACTTTGTGTGGCTCTAGCTATTCACAGTTTAGAGATCAAGACAGTAAAAGTCTGTTAACAAACTCAAACATAGGACTTTTTCATTAGATCTTCCAATTAGATCTAATCTCTCAATACAGCTCATTGAAATCTTTGTTGGATCTCAATTCTGACATTCAGTATATTAGTAGCTTACTCTAGCAACTTGCTAGCTCCATATCTGATATCAAGAGATAAATGCCATGTATCTCAGTCAATTATAAAACATTTTATAAGCCACTGAGCCCAGTAGCTCTTTTGGACAGCATCTGTTCATTAATTAACAATTGAATAAACTATGATAAACAAGCAGAGAAGGGAAAGGCTATCTGATTAAGATATTAATATTTACTTTATATATGAAACCCATTTTGCCTAAATACTTCTAAGCTTCCTGGTTTACAGTCTTCATGTAATATGCAGATTGCAGATGGACAAGGAGCTGACTCCAAATTAAGAAGAGATAAAACTGAAGCACTTAATTCTTGCATTTCTTTGGCCTTACATGAACACTAGAAGTCAGGAAGCATATTAAATCCATTGAGCAGTCTTTCCTCCAGAGCTCTTCCTCCCTGACTGGAAAGGATGGAGAGTGAACAACAGAGAGCTTCTTCTTAATCCTCCACTATTTAAGGAGGGTAATCAGAGAATTCACCTCATCATTTCCCATGGGGCTGCTTCTCTGGACTTCATGATCCCCTGAAACTAATCATTCTCCAAAATGAAGTCAGCTTTGAAATTCTCAACTTTTCAGATCATTTCTTACCTGGCGCATGAATTACTCATGCTCCCCAAACTGGGTACTCTCCCCTTTAAAAGTTTTTTTTATTGCTCTTTTCCCCACTTAGGTTTATGATCTCGAGGACAATGATATGCCTCTCTTTGTACTCAAAGTACTTAGCATAGTGCCTGGCACACAGTAAACACTTAGTAAATGTTTACTGACTGCCAAACTCTGGAGAGCCACAGACTTATTATTGTAGATACAAATGATACTAAAATGGCTATTTCAACATAGAGAGACTTAGATAGACAGACACACAAATACACACAGAGATAAACAGATAGATAAATACATGGATGGATGGATAAGATAATATAGATAATGAAACAGACACTAAATCAACCAAATTGCCTAAGTCACAAAATGTTTTATGCCTAGCTAAGTCTCTTTGGTTTTTTTGTTTTTGTTTTTTTTGCTTTTTGCTGAGGCAATTGGGGTTAAGTGACTGGCCCAGGGTCACACAGCTAGGAAGTGTTAAGTGTCTGAGACCAAATTTGAACTCAGGTCCTCCTGACTTCAGGGCAGGCACTCTATCCACTGGGCCACCTAGCTGCCTCCTGGCTAAGTCTCTTTGTAAAAACAATCACACATCTACTTGAGGAGGGCAGTGATCTAATGATTACCATGTTATCAACGGAAATGTTTTTCATTCTTAAATATAAATTTAATTAAAATTATTTTATTAAAAAAATTTCCAAAATATGAGAGGAAATAATTTACATCAATAGCACTGCTCCATTTAATTAGTGAAATATTGGAAACCTCAACATACATTACCTACCTAGAAAAGCAGATTATAAAGTATAAGCATATTCTATTCCTTATAATAAGCTAATTCTGGGAAGCTCAAAAGTAGTTTTGGCTTTCATAACCTGTATATTACTCTTCCAAGTATTTTCCATATTCATCAAGAAATAAAAAATCTAACTCATACAGCTTAAGAGGGGAATGCATAAATAAGACTAGAAGATCCTTCCTAAAGAGAAGTCTCCTAAAGGAGTTGACAAATAAAGCAGTGTATTTTATTATACTTCTCAGCATATCTCATTTTCATAGAGTCCTCCTACCTTTTCATGGAGCAAAAGCAATCCAGACATCACTATTTAACAGTTCTTTCTTTCATTAATTATATTCTATGATCTTAGAAATGCTTAATACTTGACTTGTCCAAAAGTACTTTCTACTTGGCTTATGTCAAGGGCTATTTGGTATAAGGAGAAAGGTGCATAATAGAAGCTTAATATATGATTAATAATTGAGTGATATAAAATTAGGGATGACAGAAGTGATGTTGCAATGAAGAGTTTTTGTTGCTGTTTTTGTTAGAATCATACCTTTTTGGCTCTTACCAGAATTTTAGAATTCCAAGAGTTGATAAGAAGTTATTAAAAGCATGTCATGTGGTTGTGGTGCCATGTTGTTAGATCTCATTGTGAGTAAAAATTGACCAACTGACATTATTATCCACAAAGCATTTAGAGAACATTGCTACTGATCAGCAAAGCTGCTTCTATTTAGGAAACACAGGACAACCTCCATGAGATCTTAGCTTAGTGTTTTTTACTTCTTGCTCAATATTGAAACTGATTAGATTGTTTAAAGAAAGTTATTTACATAATCATTTCTGTTACAGAATCTTCCATGAATTTAATACATGTATGGGAGACAAAATTTGGAGAGAGCCTTGAAAACTGCATTTTGCTCAGAGGAGTAAAATAATCAAGAAATAGGAATTCTTTATTCTTTATATCTCAATTTTATGACCATGAAAATGTGATTTATTGGAAAATCATTTGTGAAGATCTGACTGTATAACTTTCAAAGGATATAATCACAGAGAGTATATAATCCAATTTTAAAAATTAATTTTGGAAATCAGAAAATAGAATACGGGTGAAGTTTCTACTATCTTCTGAGTCATCTTTTCCCCTCATTCTTCTACAATCTCTCTTTGAGATATCTCAAAAATTTGTCACTGAATTTACTTTTAAAAGTGTTGCCCAGGGGCAGCTACGTGGAGCAGTGGATAGAGCACCAGCCCTGAAATTAGGAAGACCTGAGTTCAACTCTGGCCTTAGACACTTAACACGTCCTAGCTGTGTGACCCTGGGCAAGTCATTTAACCCCAATTGCCTCAGAGGGAAAAAAAAAGAAAAAAGTATTGTCTAGAGCTTGAAACTTTTTTTCTCCAATACATATTTGGTTAGATCAAAATATTAGTTATAAACTTCTACTATCAAGAGATCATTAAGGATGGTAACCCAGCTTGTCTTCAGAGTAGATACAGGGCAACGTTTTGGCTGAACTTTTTTCTTCAAATGGCAAGTGCTCTAAAATGGAACTGGAGTACTGAGCTAAAAGGAGTGTTACTTCCCTTATCCCCTTCCTCTCAGTATCTAAATATCACACATGCTTTTATTCTTGCATTTTAGGAACTTACAATCAACAAACTTTAACACTTACTAGCTTAATACAAGACTTTATTCTGTGAAAAGAAATTGAGGGATACATTTACATCAAAGTACTTTTTAAAGCAAGAATGATGATCTAACCTATCTCTTATTCTCCCTTGAAAGTTACATTTTCTTTGCTTCTTGGAGTTCTTTACCTGCTTCTTATGGAATCTGATATACTTCTCACCATTTTCTTATTTTATTCCCTGAGCAAACCAGTTAGCTCATAAAAATAAAGTATTTCTATACATCTTCAATACTGACCATTTATCACATTCATCAATGCTCCTAATTATCTTTGTATTTTTTATTTAGAACAGAGAAAAGGCCCTTCCTAGTCTTACAATCATAGCTTGTGTACCTGAGTGTTAGATTTTTTTTTTAATTTCATAAATACAAAGATTGAGAGATGCAATGAAAGGGAATAATAACAATTAGAATAAAAAAAGTCACCTATATGGGTTAGAAATGAAATTATGTTAAAATTTCAACTACTGAGAGAGAGTTTGTGGAGTTATGCCATTTATATGTATTGTAAAACCCGAGCCTAAGTTATATGCCACCTTACCTTTACCATGACAGCAAAATTACTCTGTAGAGACTTGTTTACACCATTTTCATAGAGCTTTTTTCTTATGTGATTCTCAACTGCATCCACACCAAGACTACATTGATACATTAATAAAGGTTTCAGCATAGTTTCAAAAGGATGTGCTGAAAGACAAACATGATACTTCCAGATAAGTAATCAAGATGCTCATTTGCAGTTCTACATAGAAAACTTTAAAAGATAAAATACTAGAGGTTATAATGTAACTATTTTTTCCCCCTCAGCTCTCTGAATTTTCTTTCTCAATACTGAAGAAATCAAGATGAAATGGAAATTGACAAGACAATTGGAACACTGACTAGGAATTCAATGTAAGATCTATGTCAAATGTATTATATTTTCTTCATAAGTGACTGAGAAGTCACTGTAGCAAATCAAAAACAACAAATAAACAACAACAACAAAAAACCTTTGCAGCTTTTAAAAGGAATTGGACAAATCTGAATGCAAATGGTAAGTAGTTAAAAGGATATGCCCCAATTTAAAACTGAATTAACAATTTATCTTTCATCTGCTTCCAGATTTACCTGTACTTAAAATTAAAATTATGGATCTCACCCAACAAAAACCTAATTCAAAGTTATTAAATTTGTTTTGTGTCTCTAAGTACACTGCTCTTAGTGAGTAAATCTTTATCCTCATTAATATCAGTAATTATTATGTAGAAATAATCACTATAGGTTCATTATAATGATCACTCAACTTTACAAAAACTTGTTTCATGGAATTTTGAAATTAAGGATCAACAATTATGTTCATACAATTGACTAACTTCATCTTAAGGAATTTTCAGATTGCAATAGCAAAGTACAGCTTTTCTCTACTAGACATTATAAATTCCCAGACAAAAATAGAAGGGCAGAAAGAAGTTCTGAGAATTACAGATGTTAAATAAAGCAGTTCCCAGACACAAGAAAAATTTCCATGATTTGAAGAAGGAAAGAGGAAAGGAAAAGAGGAGGCAAAAGCAAATATATGTGAATGCTATAAAGTTATAAAAATGATGCAAAAAAACATGGTAAGAAGTACTTTACACAGCATGCCATAGACCCATGCAATGATCTTAACCTTTTCCTTCCCAAAACTTTTCAACTTCATGTATTGAAGGAATTTTTCCCCCAAGGGAAAAACTCTGATTTTATGAAGGAAAAGAAATTTACTCATTAGACAACTTTTCTAGAATGCATCTATTCACATATTAAACTAGTAAAATGAATATAAAATATATATATATTTGCAAAGTATCTAAGATAAAATTAATTTTTAAAAATAAAAATGAGTATGATTAATACTGTTATTATTTTCAGAAATGACCAGATATGTGCAAAGTCATGTATCTTTAAATTTTAATTTTGGGTATCAAACTTTCTTTTTTCTTGTCTTTTTTTCCTTTTTTTTTTTGATTAAAGCTATTTATTTTCAAACACATGCATAGATAATTTTCAACATTCATCTTTTCAAAACCTTGTATTCCAAATTTTTTTCCCTCCCTTCCCCTACCGCTTCCCCTAGAGGGTAAGTAATCCAATACATGTTAAACATGTGTAATTCTTCTATACATATTTCCACAATTATCATCTGCACAAGAAAAATCACATAAAAAAGGAAAAAAAATGAGAAAGAAAACAAAATGTAAGCAAACAACAATAAAAAAAGGTGATCCACATTCAGTCCCCACAGTCCTCTTTCTGGATGCAGAGAGAGGACTTTCTTCATCACAAGATCATTGGAACTGCAAGTTTTCTTTTTAATGTCAATATATATATATATTACTTATGTTGAAAGTAAATTAAAAATAATAAGAAAGAAAATTAAACTTACATGTCCTGTTGGGATTGATATGTTGCTTTAGTGCATCAATACTGCCCAAACTAACCACAAGGCGCCTGCCAAACCAAAAAGACACTACTGGCCCATATCTCTCATGGAGATTAACCAGGAATTCATGTAAACTTCCACTGTTTACAATATCTGGAAGATTTCCATCTCTGGTGGGAAAGCAAAATTTAGGAAGGGGGGAAGAAAAAGAGTTGATTTAACTTATTAATATCAGAACAATTGAAAAAATAATATAAACACTAGTTTGTTGTAAGTTATGATGAGCAGATGGATTTCAGAAAAACCTTACATGAAACTTACTTACTTATATGAACCGAAGCTTAGTAAAATGAGCAGAACTAGGAGAACATTGTAGATAGTAATAGCAATATTGTGAGATGATGATGAATTATGATTGACTTAGCTCTTCTCTGCAATGCAATGATCCAAGACACTTTCAAAAGATTTATGGTGGAAAATGCTATCCACATACAGAGAAAGAACTGTGGAATCTAAATGCAGATTGAAGCACACTATTTTTACTTTTTTTGTTTTTGGGTTTTTTCCCTTTTGGTCTATTTCTTCTTTCACATGACTAATGTGGAAATGTGTTTAACATGATTGTATATGTATAACCTATATCAGATTGTTTGCCATCGGGGGAAGGGAGAAAAGGCAGTAAGAAGTCAGGAGGACCTGAGTTCAAATCTGATCTCAGACACTTAACACTTCCTAGCTATGTGACCTTGGGCAAGTCACTTAACCCCAATTGCCTCAACAACAACAACAACAACAACAAAAAAAAGTGAATGTTGGAAAACTATCTTTATGTATATTAAAAATACTATTTATAAAATTTTTTTAAATTAAAAAAAGTAATATAACCAACTCTGTCCTTTCTGCGCTCTCAAAAGATAAGAAAGGTATAGATAATTCAACATTATTTGGCTATAGGTTGTGATTTTATATCCTGGGGCTGCTGGTTCCTTATTATATTCTCATCTCTATCTACAAGTAAAGGTGTAGTTTCAGTGCCTCAAACAATGTGAAATTGAAAATTGATTTTTCACTTTGTTTTGTTAAGAATTAAGCTAGATTTTTTTAAATTTTATTTGCATAACATATGTGTGGGTAATTCTTCAACAATAACCCTTACATAGCTTTCCGTTACAAATTTTTCCCCCCAACTCCCCATCCCTCCCCTAGATGGCAGGATATCCACTACATGTTAATTATGTTAAAATATTGGCAAATCGAATATATGTATACATATTTCCAAACTTATCATTGTTGTGCAAGAAAAATCTTATCTATACAAACGATATATCAGAAAAAGGAAACACAATGTAAGCAAACATCAATCAAGGAGTATGAGAATGTTATGTTGTGGTCCACATTTCACATCCCTAAGCTAGATTTAATATTCCCTCTGCTATTCCTTTCCCTTGTCAAGTTTACAAGGTAACTTCTGGTCACTTGAGTCACAATTCTATTCTTAGAATTGTACCTCCAGCCCCTTGCAACTTTACCCCTCATCTACATTCAGGAGAAACTTACTTAACTTTTATAAATTTACTTAACCTAAAGGTCAATATATAATACCAACTCACCAAAACAGACCCACAAAACAGACACAGATTACAATAGGACTCTAGTTAGCTACGAATAGCATATTAACCTTATTCTGAACTAGTTTTGGTTTCAGAAATTACATATAAGTGATTTCTGGAAGAGAGCAAAGGGTGAATCAACAGCAAATATAAGGGCAATATTTTGGGTGATATGATCAGATAAAACATCCTAACCTACATGAACATATCAGATAGACCAGGTGGTATAGAAGGGAGGAAGACTAGCCTGAAAGTTGATGGATCTGGATCTAGTCTTAATTCTGTCACTTGATCTTTTGTTTCATCACCTATAAAATAAGAAGGCTGGCCTATGAAATTTCTATAAAGGTGCTCTTTAGTCCTAAGATTCTCTCACAGGATGTAATAGTCAGTACCTGCTAATGTCTCCAGAAGCTGAATTCAGGAGAATGGGTAGGCAGGGAACCACAAGGCTTTTCCGGTAAGTTATCCTGTGCCCAGGATAGCCTTAAGTGAAAATAGCCCTGCTATGGGAGTAGCACATGCTCCCAAGAAGGCCAGGAGCCAGAATGCTACTCATGTACCAGATTGTACCATTTCTGCAAATATTTATGTGTAAAGTACTTTTAAAATTTGTAATTAAATGGTAGCTGTTCTGATAATCCAGAAACTTCAACATTTAAAACCAGATAACAAAGTCACTCCACATTTTTTAAGCTTCCTTACCCTGCCCTAATTTTTGTTTATTGTGTGTTACATGCTGGGGAAGAAGAATAAAGAACTTACGCCTGAGCAGTTTTTTTAAAAATTTTTTTCCTTCTAATTTTTTCCCCTTTCTGCATAATTATTGCCCTGAGTGAGAGAAAGAAGGGAAGGAGGACAGCATGAAGTACTATCCTTTGATTATCAGATGATCCTCTTCAAATCTTTTTAGGATACATTTTGCTAACTGATAAAGTAAAGAAAAAGATTGACAAAGGAATAATGTGATCTGTAGAGTTAATAAGAATCTGAAAGGAAGATAGGCTTCAGAGCAATGTACTTTTCTTACAGATAATAACAAGTTGACTATTTTTGATACCAAAGAAAGAAGTACAGAAGTACTTACTTTTCTTCAGTTGGAGTAATCCCAGGAATACCTGAAGCTTGTCTAGAAGCCTAAAAAAAAAAAAAAAAAAAAAAAAAAAGGTTATTTGCTTAAATACAACTACTCTACTCATGTTGCACAGTATTTGCTGACACCTAATGATTATCAAGTATTTTAATAAATGCATAATAGCTCTTGCTATGTGTCAGGCACCATACTAAATTCTGGGAATATAAAGAAAGGCAAAAATGGTCCCTGCCCTTAAGAAGGCCACATGCTAATGGAGAAGACAAACAGCAGATGTACATCTAAGATAGCTATAGAGTGGACAGCAGTTAATAGAGTGACCCGAATAAGGCCTTCTGCTGTGCTGAGACCTAAAGAAAACCAAAGAATCCAGGAAATTAAGATGAGGAAGGAGAGAATTCCAGGTAGAGAGGATAGTTGTGTTAAGCACAGAGCTGGAGAATAACAGCATGTGCAAGTAGGTCAGTGTGGCAGGATCACAGAATAAATGGAGGGAGTAAAGCATATGAAGACCAGAAAGAAAGGAAAGGTTGTGATGGAATTTAAAGGGGGAGGGGGGAAAGAAAGAAAAGGGAAATAAATAAATAAATAAATATATATATATATATATATATATATATATATATAGAGAGAGAGAGAGAGAGAGAGAGAGAGAGAGAGAGAGAATTTGTTACTGAAGGTAACAAGCAACCAGAGGTGTTTAGGGAGTCGGAAGAGAGAGTAATGGGGATCAGGAGAGATTGAGGATTTATTTATCAATCTATATCAAACTGGGAATCATTGCAAGAAAGATGATAAATGAACCCTTTGGAACTGATGATATTACAATATTTGGAACTGATGATGTAAGACAATATAGGAGAAGAGAAGAGAGTTTCAGATAGAATCACAGCTCTTTTCTCTGGTTGATGCAATACCTCAGATTTTTCACTGAGCTTAAAAAGTTGGCACTTAATTCAATAAAAGACATTATTTATATTTCTCAGTTTTTTTTCTTGTGTAGAAGAAAAAATTTTGTCTTGATATCACTTGCTATTTTATCACAACACAATCAAACCAAAATTTAGACAGATTTTCTTAACTTTTAAGGGGAAGCTATTTTGTATTGTTTGTTAGAAAGTAATTGATATATCAAAATAAAATCCTTTTTTTAAAATATATAATCACAATGACTATAACAATAAACATAGAAGGAACAACCATAAAATCACCAAAATTTAATGTTTCAAAACAATAAAGAACAAACATAGAAGAAATGTGGAAAAAAAAAAGTTCCCACCCCACTCCTTTGCAGAAGTAGAAGATCCACAGTTATGGTACATTGTACATATATTCACATTTTTCAATGTACTGATCAGTTTTGATAATTTTTCCTTTTCTTTTTCTTTCTTTCTTTTTTTTTTTTTTTTGCTTAGGCAATTGGGGTTAAGTGATTTGCCTAGGGTCACACAGCTAGGAAGTGTTAAGTGTCTGAGGCCAGATTTTTAGGTCTTCCTGATTTCAGGGCTGCTGCTGTATCCACTGCGCTACCCAGCTGCCCCCTTTTTCTTTTTCTGTAAAAAATATTATTTGTTATGTAAGATGACTGTGGAGGATAAGGATTAAGAGAAATTTTGATGATAAAAACAAAATATCAATAAAATTTTTTAAATGGAAAAAAAAAGTATGTAATCTTTGATTTATACAATCTCCCTCACTTAGGCAATAAAAAAGGGGTTTAAATTTCTCTCTATGCCCAAATTAAAACATGTTTATCATTTGTTTGGCTTAAAAAAAAAGGTTCAAGTCCTTGATCTTTCTGTTTCCCATACTGTAAGTTGAGAGAGAGAGAGAGAAGATAATCACTTCTTGTCCACATGTTCACATAGTACTTCCTGTAGCATTTTAAGAGTCAGAATTCTTCTGAACAAGGATACTAATGAAGATAAACTTCTTGAGGGTTGAGGCTCTTTTTCTTTTTACCTTTGTAATCCCAATGTTTAGCACAGTACTTGTAAATTGTAAGATCTTGAAAAATAGTTATTGAAAACTGGGAAAATATTTTTACATTCAAAGATTCTGATAAAGGCCCCATTTCTAAAATATATAGAGAACTGACTCAAATATATAAGAATTCAAGCCATTCTCCAAATGGTCAAAAGATATGAACAATTTTCAGATGAAGAAATTGAAACTATTTCTAGTCACATGAAAAGGTGCTTCAAATCACTATTGATCAGAGAAATGCAAATTAAGACAACTGAGATACCACTACACCCCTATCAGATTGGCTAAGATGACAGGCAAAGATAATGACGAATGTTGGAGGGGATGTGGGAAAACTGGGACACTGATACATTGTTGGTGGAACTGTGAACGGATCCAACCCATTCTGGAGAGCAATCTGGAACTATGCTCAAAAAGTTATCAAACTCTCCATACCCTTTGACCCAGCAGTGTTTCTACTGGGCCTATATCCCAAAAAGAGCTTAAAGGAGGGAAAGGGACCCACATGTGCAAAAATGTTTGTGACAGCCCTTTTTGTAGTGGCAAGAAACCGGAAACTGAAAGGATGCCCATCAATTGGAGAATGGCTGAATAAATTATAGTATATAAATGTCATGGAATATTATTGTTCTGTAAGAAATGACCAGCAGGATGATTTAAGAGAGGCCTGGAGAGACTTGCATGAACTGATACTGAGTGAAATCAGCAGAACCAGGAGATTATGTATAGCAACAAGACTATATGATGATAAATTCTGATGGACATGGTTCTCTTCAACAATGTGATTCAAACCAGTTCCTATTATTCATCGATGAACATAGTCATATACATCCAGAGAGAGAGGCCTGAGGGAACTGAGTGTGAACCACAACACAGCATTTTAACTCTTTCTGTATTTCCCTGCATTTTGTTTTCCTTTTTAGGTTGGTTTTTTTTTTCTCTCTTTCTAGATCTGATGTTTCTTGTGCAGTAAAATAACTGTATAGATATGAATACATATATTGGATTTGTCATATAATATAACATATTTAGCATGTATTAGATTACCTGTCATCTAGGAGTGGGGGGTGAGGGGAGGAGGGGAAAAGCTTGGAACAAAAAAAAAAAGTTTTGCAAAGGCCAATGTAGAAAAATCACTCTCATGTTCTGTAAATAAAAAGCTTTTAATAAAAAAAAGTTAAAAAAAAAAGAAAAATAGTTATTGAATTGAAATGAATGAACAAAATGATTATAAAATAAACATCATGCCCTGGTTTAGCAAAATTAAGCAAATGTTAACTCCAAAGGGTATATAGTTTGTAAAAGCACTACCACACAGAAAATGATCAAATCAGTAATACACAATTTGATTTTATAATGGAAGAAACTTATTAAAAATGGAAAAAGCAAAACAAACAACTCTCCTTTCTCAATGCCTTCAACAAAAGAAATCTCCAAACATATTATATTTAAATATATCTTTACTTCCCTTCCTCCTAGGGGCACTGATGCTTTCCAAAAAAATGAAAGTATATTCTGAGGAAAAATTATTATGATTTTCATAATCATCAAGATGATATATATGTATATAAAATGAATTTACTAATGATTTAGATTTCTCAGAACTGCCTTTTCTGAATTGGGAGCCAGAAACTCACAGTGCAATTTGAAATAATTAATCACTGTGACAATGTCTATATTCTTGTACTGTACTGTACCTGTACATGTGAATCGAATCAAGAACTACAAAAATTCCTGTCAAAGAACTCTGATTCTATACTCTGGAGAGGGAGTGATCACGAATCTCAAAATATGAAACAACCTAAGAATTGTCCATTTGTGTGCTTGTCATGGGAAATAAATCAAACTCTGAAAATGATCATATTGTAATCTACTTTCCCCCTCCCTTATGCAGAAATTTATTATTTCTGCATAAAATCTCTACCTTTCCTGCAACAGGAAGAGGTCTCAACCTAGAACTTCCAGTTTGCAAACTGTATTCCTCATTCTGAAAGTGACTGAACTGCTAGTTTGGTCTCTAAGTCTGCTTTGTGTGGCTTCCACTATTCATGGTTTAGAGACTGAGACAGTAAAATTCAGTTAACAGTCCCTTCCCTTCCCCCACCCTTTACCTCCAAACAGCACAATTACTTGAAGAGATTCATGAATAATATATTTTGAACTTCTTAGATTGCACTTACCATTATTAATAAACATTTATTAAGCATCTACATTACATGTAAGACCCAACATTGTGGATACCAAGTATAAGAAACGGTTTCTGCTTTACAGAGGCTTAGCTAGAAAGTCAGGGCAACTTAGGTGACACAGTACATAGAGTGCCATGTCTAGGGTCAGGAAAACTCATCTTCCTGAATTCAAATCTGGCCTCAGACGCTTACTAGCTGTGTGACCCTGGGCAAGTCACTTAACCCTATTTGCTTCAGTTTCCTCATCTGTAAAATAAACTGAAGAAAGAAATGACAAACCACTCTAGTATCTTTGCCAAGAAAACTCCAAATTCATCTTCCCCACTATGATGACTTACATCATAGTGTAATTACTGTATTCCGAACCCTTCTCTCTCTACTCACCCAGACATAATCCCAACCAAGATACTCATTTTCTTTTCTCTGAATATTGCCAATAGCCTCTTAAAAGTATCCTGAAAGCCAGTCTTTTCCCCTTTCCAACAGTGAAGGCTATCAGCTTGATATTCTTAAATCACAGTTATGACCATTTTACTTTCCTGGAAACCCTATTCTGGTTTATTTGTCCAAGTTGATCAAACTTTATTCTCCTCTCCATACTCCATCATTATGGCCAAACTGACTGGCAGTCTCCACTCCATGACACTCCTTCTGGGTTCTTTAAGCTTTTGCACAAGCTGCCTTCACTATGCAGAATATTTGCAAAGCTCCCCCTTCTCCCCTTTGCCTCAGGTTATCAAGGAGACTTTTGTGGATCTCCCTAAGGACTAATATCCTCTTCCCCCACAGTCTTTTGCTTTTCTCTGTACTCCCAGCACTTAGTAGGACGCTTAGTACAAAGTAGGCCCTTTTTACACGTTGATTAACTGATGGAAATAACAAACCACTCCAGTATATTTGCCCAGAAAACCCCAAAGGGGACCACAAAGAGTCGGGCATGGTTGAAACGACTTAACAATAGCAATCTATTAGAATGAAATGGGTCAGTCAGGCTAAGTGACCTAGAAGACAGGAAAGATCTCTGTCCATACCCAAAGCTCTTCCTCCCGCTGCAACCAGACCCTGGTGGCTAGAAGAAACTGAGTCTCAGGATGCTCATTTGGGAAAAGGGGATAACAGTCCTCTCCTGGGGCAAGTGGTGAGGAAAATGTTTAGCAAACCTGAAGGCTCCCCCTAAACTTGAGCCGTTATGATGATAATAATGATGACACTTCTCCAAATGATTCAAAGGGATTTTCCTGCATTTTTTTCCACTCTGAGACAGAATGCATTACCCCTTAAAGCCGGGGATGGGATCGGGGCTACCTGCAGTGGAAGTGACATTTCCCAAGGGGGGGAGGCACATCTAGGAATACGGGATTGGCCCCACGTGCTCCTCGTCCCTCCTCTACTTTGGCTAAGCGGTGTGAGGGAGGGAGAGGCCATGCGCCTGCGCGGGCCAGAGCTAAATTACACTCAGCTTGGGGGAACACCGCAGCTAGGTGGGGGGAAACGGATGGAAGAAAGAAAGGGAAAGACACGTGACCCCCGCCGTATCCGCCCCTCTCCCCAGGCCCAGCTAGGCGGAGAGGCAAACACCATGGCTGCCCCGCCCCGAGCCTCCCGCTCCCCTTCCTCCCTCCTCTCGCTGCCGCGCTGGCAGAGCGAGCTTTGGGCGAGGCCCCGGGGGCGCGGCTGGTTACCGGGTAGAGGTACAGCACGGCTCCAACAAGGACCAGCAGGAAGGTGACGGCGAAGATGGCAAAGTCCAACATGGCTCAAAAGCCCCCTCCCCTGCCCTGAGACCCAGACCCGCGATCGACCGTCCTCTGCCCGCGGCTCCGCGCCCTGATGGGGCTCAGCCCTCCGCTAGAGGGGTGGGGCCTCGCGGGGAGGCCGCCTGGGGGCGGGGCCTCTGGTCTCCGGGGGCCGGCTCGAGGGGAGGGCAAGCAGTCGATTGCCGAGCGCGTTGGCAAACACCATGGCATCTCCCCTCCCGCGGCGCCTTCTCCTGGTGTCCAATTCGAGGCTGTATGGGGAGGGCTACCTGGAGTACTGTGAGGAGCAAGTGCACAGCTTCTTTGGGGGGTGAGGCACGGGGGTCGTCGGGGAGGGTGCTAGGAGGGCGCGGCAAATAGGGAAAGTAGAAGGGAGTTCCTGGAGGGTGGGGAATGAGATTGTGGAGGAATCCCGTCCTAGCTCCCCCAGGGATCGTGCTGCGACCTTGGAGCTTCTCCGCAGAGCCCAAAGGGCATCCTGAGGAAGGCCCAGCTTAGCAGAAGCATTCTCTAGCCCGGCCCGGGAGAGGTCCCTAGCCCAAAAACGTCCTCTAGCCTAACCCGGGAAGCTTTCTCTAGCTTGGCCCTTAAGTACCCCTTATCCCGGCTTGGGAGGGTCTCCTGGACTGGCTCAGGAGAACTCTTCTAAATCTACTCCTAAAGCATCTCCTAGTCTGGCCCTGAAGCATTCCCTAGCCCGGCCTGGGAAAGGTTCTCCCCACGGGGGAGGGGGGGGTGTGTGTGTGGGGTGTTCTTTCTAGCCCAGAAACATCCCTAACCTGGCTCTGAAGCATCCCGTAGCCTGGCCTGGAGGGGCTCAGTCTGTCCAGAAGTTTCCTCCCTTAGCTGGGCCCTGAAGCATTCTCTAGCCGGTCCTGGAAGGTTGTAACTGAGAGCTGCCGATGTGTTGCAGCCTCAGGACATGGCATAGAGTAGCAATACCCTTTTTTTTTCCAACCTTGCACTTTTGGTAGTGACTATTACATGAGTATAAAATGTCTGTTATCTTAGTGGGAAATTCTGATAAAGAGAATTTATATTCTTCCAGAAGTTGTACTTTTATCTCCAGTAGTTTAAATATTGTGTCAGACCTGTTAAAATAAGAGAATCTTTGAACCTTGTTTGAAGATACCAGGGTCAGTTAGGAAAAATTATGAAGATAGTATTGGAAGCCTTCTTATTTCACTTTACTTTTCACACACTCTCCTTCTCCCTTGATTGAATACATAGTCTTTTGTCTCCTGTTCTCCCCCTAAACCTGCAAGGACTTAATCTGAAACTGCTTTACACTGGAATATAAATTACTAATGTCATGTTTCCTTTCTTGGTAAATCTGCATTTTAAACTAAAACAAGGGGACCCCTAAGTGGAATTTCAGACTAATTGAAATGTAGAAGAGATTATTTTGGGAATTCAGGGAAGGCATTATTAGACTCCTTGCTATCCAGGAATTTAAGGGGGGAGATAACATGTACATATAAAATCATATTCAAAGTACAAGCAAGTTAGATAGATACAGTAGAGGGGAAGGTAGTGGTATCTGATGGGAGGAGGGAGGAAAAGTCTCTTGCAGAAGGCAATCCTTGAGGAGAGTCTTAAAGGAAAGAAGGATTTCCACCAGATATAGGTGGAGAAAATGAGCATTCCAAGCATAGGTAAAACCTGGGACAAATATGGGTGTTCTCTAGTCCTGTGGGAAGTTTGTAAGTGATTATTTCAAATCTTGGGGTGGGGGACAGGCCCAGATTTCTGACTGGAACAGATTCTTTAAGCTTTGATTCACTTTATTTATATATATATACACACACACAAGAGAGGGTTGTCAAAAATTGATTGATCATTTCAAGCTGCATGGTGGAGACTCTGATTCCCAAGCCAGAAAAGGCAGCTCTGAGAAATCTAAATTATTAATATACCATTATCTATTATCTTGATAATTATTTATTTTATTTATTTATTTATTTATTTTTTTTGCTGAGGCAATTGGGGTTAAGTGACTTGCCCAATGTCACACAGCTAGGACATGTTAAGTGTCTGAGGCCAGATTTGAACTCAGGTCTTCCTGACTTCAGGGCTGGTGTTCTATCCACTGTGCCATCTAGCTGCCCCTATCTTGATAATTATTAAAATCACAATTTTTCCTCAGAAAGGAAATAGAGCATTGTGTCCGAGGAATAACATGTAAGTCAATGCGGAGTACCGAGATGAGTAATGTACACATTAAGACCAGAAAAATAGAGAAGGACCATGTTTTGAAGAGTTCTGCTTACAAAACAGAAGTTTTTTTTTTTATTTATTGTTTTATTGTTTTAGGGAACCAATGGAGTTTTTAAAAGAGGGGTTTGGAAAGGGTGTATGACACAGACTTTTTTTTAGGAAAATCACCTTGGCAACTATATGGAGGATAAATTGATAAGGGAGAGATTTGGAGGCTGTTGTTTCAGATTAGAAATGAAGATGTACTCAAGACGGAGTGGAAAGATGGATTTACAGATAGAATTTACAGAGAGAAATGAAAGGATTTTAAAACTGATTAGATGGCATGAGCAAGAATGAGAAGTTGGGGATAACAACAAGATTGTAGTACATACCAGGGTAATTGCAAAAGAGGGTGGTTACCTTGACCTGTATATTCTGAAGAAACAATGGGTTTGTGGGAAAAGATGAGTTCTATTTTGAACTCATATTGAGATTCATATGAGTATGGACATTCAGTTTTCAATGAACATTAGGCTGTTGGTGATTTGGGACTGGAGCTCAGAGAGAGCCTATAACAGTAGAGAGATGTGGGAGTCATCTAGATCAAGATGATAATTGAACTGGGGAGAACTTGTGAGATCATTCAGTCAAAAAATAGAGAAAGTAAGAGAAGGCTCAGAACTGACTCGAGGGTATGATTCCAAGGAGGCGAGGAAACATGGGATGGAAAGGGATAAAGAATTCCAAGAAAGAACAGACATAGAAACCCAGAGATGAGATATTTTTCTGTGGAGAAGACAGTGTCAAATGTGTCAGCAAGCAATCATGTCATGACACTAAGGTGAAAACCAGGTTTATTATAAGAGAAATGAACACACATATGAAATCCAAAGAGTTCACAGGCCTTAGAAGTTTGCAG
The DNA here is from genome assembly GCA_023553655.1 of Myrmecobius fasciatus. Classification (NCBI taxonomy): domain Eukaryota; kingdom Metazoa; phylum Chordata; class Mammalia; order Dasyuromorphia; family Myrmecobiidae; genus Myrmecobius; species Myrmecobius fasciatus. Next base: position 47,484 of record JAJPUD010003078.1, on the reverse strand, counting down.
ATTTATGACAGTTCAAAAGGAGAAGGAAACATATTTCCACCTGAAAGAGTGTGGCATAGGAAGGGAAAGGTGCAGTTAAAGTGGAGGAACAGACAAAACTCCTTCTAAAAGGGAGGAGCTAAGCAACAGCAAAAGACCCATTCTTTTTCCTTGGGAACTGCAAGATTCTGAAGATAGAGGAGTCCACTCACCTGCAAAATACCCCAGCTGCAGAAGGATTTTGCCAGCCTGGCAGAGACTGGCTGGTGGTATCTTGAGTCCAGAACACAGGGAGTCCAGATTGGGATACAAATAACAAATTATGTCAGCTGGGGCAAGGGATAAGAAGGGCCTTCATTCTTGGCACATTCAGGGTCGCCTGCATGTTTTGGGTCTAGTGTTTCTGGAAAATATGGCAACTCAAAGAGACATGTTCAAGGGACCACTCAACAACCCTTAACAAGTGCCAAAGTTGAAGATTGAGAAAAGAACATTAGATATGGCAGGTAGTTTTGGAGAGTGGTTTCAGTTGAGTGATAAGATTTGAAAGCAGACTACAAATTACTTTAACATATCCTTAAGAGTAACAATGAGAGGAAGCTAGGGCAAAACATTATCACATTTCCCCAGATGGGTTGATAAGAAGAAATCCTAAAATTAGCCTGTTCAAAACAAACAATAATTCAGTTCACTTGTGTTTAAGAAAAAATCTTGCCCCAAATTTTGATATATTCTTGTATTTAAGAAATATTTACAAGTAATGAATATCTCACATTGATTTCAAGGTTAGGCAGCTTAGAAGTAGAGGCTGGTTTCTGAGTTAGGTTAAGGAACTTTCCTGTAAGTAGACACTCTGTCTCTCTGTCTCTGTCTCTCTCTTTGTCTCTGTCTCTCTCTCTCTCTCTCTATGTAATTGACTACTAAAGAACTGTGAATATTTCTTTTGTTTTTCTCCCCCAGAATAGTGAAGCGAGTTCTTTTTATTCCATATGCACTTCATGATCGAGATGCCTACGCCAAAATTGCAAGAGAAAAATTTGAAAGCTTAGGTAAAAATCTACTTTTATTGTAGACTTGCCAGAATGTTAGTGATTATCAGATTTTAATAACTCACCTGTCAGTTAACATACCCATCATCATGCTAAGCAAAGCACTTTTAGAGCCCAAGTAATTGGCACAATTTTCTAAGAATTGAACTGGTCTTTTTGGTGTAAAAAGCACTGATCCTGGAGTCAGGACAACCTGAATTCAAATCCACCTCAGACACTTTCTGGTTCTGTGACTTTGGGCAAGTCCTTAGTCCCAATCACCTTGCCAAAAAGAATAATAAAATTGAACTGATCAAGTAATAGGTTGTTCCTGGTTTTTTTCCCTATTCCAGAATATAGCTGGGGACTTTCCTAGGAAATCATTTTAGCTTCAAATCTTAGAATTGCTAGAAATAATATTGCCTTTGAGAATCAGTGTGCATAGTGACTAGAGGTCACTTTGGAATCAGAAAGGGCTGTGTTCAAGGAGCCTGATACCGATACATATTGACTGTGTAATTACAGATATGTTGCTTAAACTTGGAGTCCCTGCTAACTTTCTAAGACAGTGTAAGTTAAAGCAGATTTGCCAGGCAATAGAAAGAATTTTGGTGTTTCCCATATAGTTGAAATCACAGGTCCAGTTAAAAAGGAAAAAAAAAAAAGGCAAAAACAGTTTTCAGGCACTTTCATATACATCATCTCATTGTTACTAGGTCCATTACTTCAGTTGTATTATAAAGCTAACCACTCCTCTAATAAGTTGAGAGCTTTCCCATGCCAGTTTCTAGTGAATGAATATGTTGCCTCTTTAAGCAGAAGTCATACCATTTGTGAATAAATCAAATTCTGTTTTTGAATTTAAGGATATGGGTTAGACAGCATTCATGAATCTTCTGATCCTGTGGAAGCTGTGAAGAAATCTGAAGCCATATTTGTAGGTAAGGTGAAAGCATTTTGAATCTATAGTTTCAAAGACTTAAGCTTTCTTTTTCTTTTTAAATTTTGTTTTCAAAAAAAAAATTTGTTTTCAAAAGTTCTAAATTATAATACATCTTCTAAGACAACTACATATCTAAGACAGAAGAACTGGAAGCATTGCTAAGGTATGACTAAGGAGACACTTGTATATAATTTCAAGTTATATTTAGCCAGCAGCTGCTAGCTAGAAAGGTATTAGATAGGAGGTTTCTTTCTCTATAAGAGTAAAAAGCAAAAGTAAGTAAAAGTACTTGCTTATTAGCAACAAATTTTATTCCTTTAACTTAGCTTGAAATGATACTCCAAAAGGCAAAGAGTCTAGGTGTATGACTAAGAATAATTTATTCAGCAAAGCTGAATTAAGGGGGAAATGGACTTAAAATGAAATGGGCTGCTTACATTCCAATATGAAGTGATGATTCATATGTCCCCCTCTAAAAGTGATTGGGGGAACCTAGGAGGAATCTACTTAGAAATCCTGGGATCAGTTCTGTTATGGCCTGCTAAAGAAGAGGGTGTCATGTGGTAGTATGAAAAGTTGGTTTTTGATGAATTTCTGCCAGAAGGTTTTCTAGCTTTCCCATTAGTTTTTTCATTTGAGTAGTGACACTTCAGTAGGGGGCAGCCATGTGGTGTAGAGTCAAGATCATTTGAGTTCTGAACTGGCCTCAGACTCTGCTTCTTTTAATTCTTCAGCAGGGCATAACAGAATTGCTCCCAGGATTTCTCTCTAATTATATTGATTCTAGGCTACTCCAACAACATTTAGGGGACATATATATCATGGTTCCATACTGGAATGTAAGCATTCCATTTCATTAAAATTCCATTTCCCTTTCCCCCCTCTCCTGCAAAAGATTTTATTCAGCTTACTGAATATAATTTAGTAAATTAGTTATTCTTAGTCATAAGCTTTTATTTTTTGCCTTTTAGAATATCATTTTCCAAATTCTAAGTTAAAATAACTGTTTTCTTCAGTTTCTTATCTGTAAAATGGGGGCATCAGAGCAGGAAATGGCAAATCACTCCAGTATTTTTGCCAAGAAAATCCCATGAACTTCATAATAAATTTAGAGACACCCCAATAGTTGGTGTCTTTGAATAGTCTGTTCTCCTGTTAGTTTAACTATTTGTTAACCATTGTTGTTGTTAAGTCATGTCTGAGTCTCTGTGATGCCATTTGGAGTTTTCTTGGCAAAGACACTGTAATGGTTTGCCATTTCCTTCTCCAGCCCATTTTACAGATGAGGAAACTGAGGCAAACAGGGTGAAGTGACTTGCCCACAGTCATACAGTTTGTAAGTTTCTGAGATAAATTTGGACTCAGGAAGATGAGTCTTTCTGATTCCAAGCCCAATGTTCTATTCACTTGTAACACCTACCTTCCCATTATTAAGAGTTATACAGTAGTTTTAATGATTACTACTCTGTGTATACTTTGAGATCTGGTACTGCTGAGTGCCTTTTATTCCTATTTTTTTCTCCCATTATTTCCCTTGAGTTTCTGTCTTTTGTTCTTCCAGATTCGTTCAATTTTATTACTTTTTTAGATTTATCAGTTAGCCCTTTGGTAGTTTGGTATACTGAAACAATAAATTTGTTTATTAAACAATAATTTTTATCAATAATGAATTAGTTGCTCAACTATAAAAAAGTAATATCTCTCCAGTTATTTGTGTTTGTTTCTATATTGCTAAGTATATTTTATACATTCTATAGTTATTTTGGATGAAATTTATTTTTCTCACAGGGTAGTGGTGAGGATTAATCAAATGAAATTATATTTATTAAGCTCTTAGGACAATATTTGGCACATGTAGGTGTTTATTCCTTTCTCTTTTTCCTTTCTTGACTTGGTGATATAGTGTAAAAGTAGTGTTAGTGGATATCCTTCTTTTACCTTGTTCTTGGAAACATAATCTGAATTAGCTCTGGTAGCCCTGTCAGCTCTACTTCCTTCTACTTGGGCCCAAATCAGGGACTCTTTTTCTTGGTTTTCCTTCAGATTGGGCAAGGCTTGTATAAAGTAAGCATTCAAATGTTTTTTGCTGGTAACTACTGTGGTTTTCTCTGCCAATCCCCAGATGAAAGAATTTACCTCCTGAGAGTTAGAATGGGATGGTACTAGATGGGATGGGATGATATGGACTGATTCCTCCTCAAAATTAATAACTAAACTCTGGCTCATATATTCCTAGTCTTGCTTACTCATAATTTCTACTTTGAGGACATATTAAGAATATCACAATTTCAGTATTTTTATTTAGGCAAAATAAAATGTGTTTTGGTTTTTCCCATACAGGTGGTGGTAATACTTTCAGACTTCTAAAGACATTATATGATTTAAATCTGATTCCTGAGATTAAGAAAAGAGTTCTCCATGTAAGTTGACTTACATTGATTTGCTGAAGCTAAAATTAAATGATTCTATGGATATGTTGATTTTTATTTTTCTATGTCTTTCTTTCCCTTTAAAGATAAATTAGCTGCTAAATTTAAAAGTTTTCCTTTAGGCATAGTCAGATATCACCAACTAAATCTATGGGGATGTATTCTAGCACTAATGGTAGATGTGGCATTATTCATTATGTGCTTATGGAGGTAAGACTAGATCTAAGAGATCATATTAGCTAAGAAAAATTTTGAATATCCTTTTAGATAGGCCCTCTAGAGCTTATTGCTATTAAGTACAACTGAGCTTCTTCAGTTAGGAAATGTTGAATGAACTGAAAAATATTGTTGATAAAGTACTGTTCATTTGAGATGGAAAGTGACACGAATGAGATTATAAAGAATTCCAGGTAGAGACGGAACTACCTTGATTTTTGCATTCTATAAAATAGAATATAATTCTCTCAGTACAAGGACTGAAAAGGCAATATGCTTAGCACAGGGATATTTGTAATTTAGCAGAGACCTCCAAGACTCTTAAAAAAGGTCTAAAAAAGACTACATATGAATACAATAATCACTTCCACTGAGTCCAGGTCTATTATTAAGCTAGCTAAGGGTCAAATATCTGATATCTTAAGAAAAATATATAGAATATAATGGGAAAAGGGCAGAATAGCTGATTTTCAGCTATTTCCTTTTCTCTTTCTGCCTTCATAGATAAAAATACTGCCCTAGAAGCTCCTGCTTTGCATGGTAACCCAAGAGCTGTATGCTTTTGCAATAAAAAAGAAAAAGGAACTTCTTCTGTAGCTTTCTTGGGACCATAAACTTAAGACTTTCTTTCTTTTTTTTTTTTCTTTCTAGGAAGCCAGTTTGTCAAGTTTTGAGATAATCTAACCTAAATCATTACTGTATTTCCAGTCATACCTTCTAGAAACTAGAGAGAACTGATGTTTATTCTTTACTACCCTTCAAGATTTTTCTGGACAGCTGTCTTTTTTTTTTTTTTTTTTTTTGTAAATTCTAAGATAAGTAGCTCTTTTTTAATTTTTGCAAACACAAAGCAGCTGGAGTAAATGTGATGTGACACAAGCTTCAGATAACTGAGATTATAACTATTATATTTATTGCTTTGGGGTAATTGTAAACCCAGAGATCTAGGTCTTAGAGAACTTCATTCTTTTAGACACTCTAAAAGTCAAAACTTTACCCTCTGGTTTTTGGTGGATTCCAGATTATCCACCACTATGTAATATTTTCAAATTCATTCCCTGTCACCTATTATGCCATTACTTCAGATTTTAATGTAATTTTTACTATGCAGGTTCTGAACAATGACTTGGCAGGAGACAATGCATAATTGGTATTTACCTTTCTAATTTTCAGTTCAGAGCATTTGATGTAATGAAGTGCTTAGAGGATGAAAAAAGTAGCTTTCTAATGTTGTGATCAATGCCATCTCTCAGTTATAAATGTCATGCTAGTTTCATTTGATTTTCTCCATCAGGGCTGTCAGCTCCTTACTTCAAAGAGGGTCTTTCTTTATTTCCAACTATTCTAGCATGGTATGTTCAGCCAGGGATTTAGAGGGATTTCTGCTTCCTCAGAAATGTTTTTCTCTTCAGAACTGTAGATGCCATTAAACACTTGAGGAGTGTACACTTTAATGTCTGTGTTGATAATTGGTTTGTTCTTAATGGTAGTTTCTGGCTCCTCACTCATGTCTTGTTGTATGACTTATTTTTTGTTTCAAAGTTAATGTGAATCTTTCAGGCAGGTATTCCATACATGGGATCTAGTGCTGGAACAAACGTAGCCACCATCAGCATCAATACAACCAATGATATGCCAATTGTATTCCCACCTTCTTTTGAGGCTTTGGGATTTGTTCCTTTTAATATCAATCCCCACTACCTGGATCCAGATGTTAATAGCACACATATGGGTGTAAGTATGTCATTACAAATTCTTATATTGGCTAAAACAATCATAATGTAGATCTTTGCATATACAATAAACATTTGCTGACATTCTTGAAGTGCAAATGAGAAGAGATATTTGAAACTTGAAAAAAGCCTATACCACAAGAACATTTTAAAGGAAATGCTTTTGCATTCTTCAGCTTCCAATTCTTTGTCCTTATCCCTTTAAGGATAAACAAGCTCCTGAGGGAATTTTTTTTTTTTTATTGAAGCTTTTTATTTGTATAACACATGTATGGGTAGTTCCCCAGCATTGATCTTTACAAAGCTTTCCGTTACAAATTTTACCCCCAGTTCCCTCCTGAGGGAAATTTAAAGAAAAGTAGAAAATAAAAAGTTTTAATAAAAAAAAAAGAAAAAAGAAAAGAAAAGTAGAACTGTCCCCACAGAATTTCAAAATGCTTTTAAGAAGGGAAGAATTTGCAATTATTCTCAGAAGCTTGCAGTGTGGTTCATGTGTATACAAGTTCTCAATCAACAAACTTGGATTACTATAAGTTAAAAGAAACAAAAACATCAACAGAAATTGATTTATTCCTTGCCTTTAGGAGTACTGTACAAAAAAGAAAAAAGTAGGTATTTATTATCAAGATGATGATTGACTTTCCTGAAGAACAAAGTTCTGGCTCTCAGCCCAAGTCAGCAGTCAATATATAACATAGGTCAGCACTTCAGTGAAACCCACATACTAATCGCAGGGAGGGAGATATACAGGTACAGAGGTTACCACACCCAAGAATTTGTTTTTCTCTTAGGTTGCTTCCATAGTTGGTAGACCAATAAGCATTTCCATCTGACAGTGGCTTACCAAGAGAATGGGCATTTAGTGGAAACTGATGATCTTTGTGAATGATGGCTTTTCCTTAAGATGTTTTCATTTGATGGAGTTTGAGTAGAAAAACCTTCCTCAGTGCATCCTGAGAATATACATCAGTACAGTCAGAGAGATATATATAACACACAAGGCTTTGTGTAATAGTGGATCACATTTAATACTCTCTAAGGTCTATCAAAACTAAAATATTGAGACAACAGAGCCTGATTGAATGATAGCCCAAGGCTACCTACCAGGTGCTTTCTCCACCTGAGCTCCCTTATGCTTCTTTTCCACAAGTGCTGGACTAACACTCTTGAGTTGTTGTTTAATTGAGAGCAAATAAAACTCTTTGGCAAGTGAAAGAAAGCTCCACAATAAGGCAGAAGGGAGTTATTTTTCAGTGCATGTGGTATTTCAGCCATTAAATTCTGTGGATCGGTGACTTGGGCCAGAGCATCCTATGAAGTGATCGTCATCTGAAGACAGTAATGAGAGAGAATGGCTTTGCAAAGGCTACCTGAGGAAGTCACTGAGGCTTTCTTACAACCTCTCTCAGATTCCAGACATCTCTCAATGAGTAGTATAATGACAATCCCTCAACTTTGATCCCTGACGCCTTTTGTTCCTCTAAGCCAAAAGATCTACTGAGGAAACACATAGGCGTCTAGGGGTAGGAAAGTGGTAGAAATGGAAACACTTATTGGATCCACCAGTGGTCTTAGTTTTTAAAAATGTTTCCCTTTTTTAGGAGACACGTGAAGAACGGATTCTTCAGTATCATGAGGAGCCAGACACCCCTCCAGTACTGGTATTGTCCACATTTAACTTCTATGGCTAATCTCAAGAGTGGGAAGCTAACACATAGTTAACCAGCCCAGGGCTTTATCTGATTTTGTGTTTGTCTCTCTTAGCTTTTTCTGCTTTTCCCTCTGCATTCTTTTCATTCTTGTACTTTTTCACTTTTTTTGCCACCTGAAATTACATTCTAAGAAGAAAATCAGTTTTCTTTACAAGTGATGATGAGATACTGAAGGGGAAACAGGAACAAGAAAGCAACAAGCAGAGGCTTCAGTAAGAACCACATTCAGAGAACCAGGGGTGACTATTGGCATATAAAGGTACTTGGAAAGCTAAAAAACTATAATAATTAGTGATAATACTGGCTTATTTAGATCATTACTCAGAATTTAATCTCAGATCGTTCCTCTTATAAAAGTTTCCTATAAAAGGAAAAAAAAAGGAAGCCTTTTTATATATGAATCATTTGAATCTTTTTCATCTCTCCCTATATCATATCTTTAAAAGCTAATATAATGCTTATAATATTTAATATTTTAGGTTAATACTTACTTTCATATTTGCAGTTCTTTCACCTTAAAAGTACACTCTGTAAAAATGACTATCCCTGAAATGTGTCCACTGAACAAAATTATAGCATCCATTCTATACTTTGTAAAGTCCTTCTCTGGTATTCCATTATGGCAGAAAGATGAATCTGAGTTCTCAGAAAAAAAAGGCACTGACAGTATCGCAAAAAGATCAACCAGGATGATGTTTGTGAAGAGGCAAATGAATTTACCAAGTGACAAAGTTTTTTAACTCCAAATAGGATTGGAAACCAGATTGTAAGGAATTGAGGAATAGGATGTGTGGAAATGGAAACAGTATAAATAGAACTCTCTAGGAATTTGTATGTGAAAATGAGCTGATATATTAAATAATAAACTTGGTGGAATGGCAGGATCTTTTTTTAAATCTGTTTTTAACATTCATTTTAAAAAATATTGTGTCCCAAATTTTCTTCCTCAAGCCTCTTCTCTACTCTTTGAGAAAGCAAGTAACATATCAGTTGTATATGTGAAGCCATCTACAATATATTTCCATATTTACCATGATCAAGTAAATTTTCTAAAGTTAGAAGAGACCTATATTTGTCAGCATTGAGCAAGGAACCAGTGGTTGAAGAGAGACTGAAAATGAGAAAAGAGTGAATGTTGGAAAAAGAAAGTTCCCAGGAAAATGGGATCCAAGAACACAAGTTGAATGGGTGGCCTTGACAAAGAGAAAGCACACTTGTATAGATTCATGAAAACTGCTCTGCAGTAAAGAGGTCTGTGAAGTTAGGTAAATTTGTAGTGAACTAAGTCTGCATATTTGTGTGGCTTTTTTCAGAAGTGTTATACAGTATGTGTGCAGATAAAGAAAAGGAAGATTTTTAGAAGATTCAGGGTTAGGAAAGATGTGACTGATGATAAGATGTAAAAAGCATGCATAATTTTTCAAAATTGAACAGTTGGGATAGCAGATCCTTTTCAAGTTATAGCTATATATCTTAAATGGAGAATTTTTCAGGCAGACATGCCAAAATTCTCAGAATTAGGTCATTCTTTCCAGAATTGTCCCTTTGTTGAGCTTTCATAGTTGAAATATAGAAATGCTGCATTGATATGTTCTAGAATTGTTTGCCATGGAGCAATTAAATGAAAAAAATTCACAGAACAAGATCCATAATGATTACAAAGCAATTATCCATAAAGATCCTATAAAGAACTTGGGGATAAAGCTATGACAACAGGTTTTGGCCACTATATTTCCACATCATTTTTTACCCTTGACATCAATGAGTACCAAGTCAGCAGGTGTATGTTACCCAAAAACAGCTCCAAGTTGGAAACTGGTTCTACAGGAACTTTTCTTTAACAGACATCTCACAAGCTTATAACCATTCTCTCTCTCTACCCTATCATTCCCATAATCAAAACTGTTGATCATTTTGCAATCCAATAACTACATTTTATCTCCCAAGTTCAGACCATTGTCAAATTTATCATATTAAAATTTTTTGATGAAGGGTTTACGTGAAGGATCAATGCTACTGGTGGAAGGAAACAAAGCAACACTTTTAGGAAGAAGTAAAGCTCGACTTTTCCTGAGGTAAAGTATTTAAGTAAAAGGAACCATTTTATATAACTTCATAAAATCACTAATCTACAGATCAAGTAACCTATCAACACAGAGTGACACATGGCTCTAGGGATGGCATAGCCCACTCATAAGATGCTGGCACAAGTTTACTATCCCATACTACTTTCACAGTATCTGGCAATTGACACCATTAGTCTAGGAAAAGCTACAACAGGCCAATGTGATTTTGATGGGAAAAATTGGTACCTTTTTTCCTCAAAAAAAAAAAAAAAGGATTAAGTACCAAGGACAAGAAATAGTAAATTCTAAAGTGGCTATATGTCTGTCTACTCTTTGATAGTTCAAAGGGTAAGACTAAGTTCTAGTACCCCTGGACTTGCCTTTTGTTCCTGTGCCACTTGGTCACTGCTCATCCTCAGAGTACTTGTAAGGACAAGAGGATATGGCTGTTGCCACCTCTATGATCTCCTCCACCCCCTGCTTTTTTTTGCTGTAGACAATTGCCTCCAAAGAAGGCACCCTAAAGCATGGATCTTTGCTGTAGATCTTCCTTAATTGGGTAGGCATGTGTTCAGCAAAGTTCTTTCAAAAATCTATTCTATATACTTGATGGATAAGTTTTATATGTGTATGTGTGTGTGTGTACGTATACACACACACATAATTATATTAAACATGATATAAAGTTAGTGAAGGTAAATTAATGTTTCATTAGACCTTATTTATTAATTGCTATTTAGGGATAGAGCTATCAGTAAATAGGCAAGTTCCTATTATGAGTAATTACTTTTAAGGAGATATTTAAAAATGCTGCTTATGGAAGGATTTTAATAAGTCATTAGTACTGAATAGTTTTTATTTGAAAGCTTTTTTCCCTTATCACTTGAAAATTAAATCTAAAAAGTGGAAATCACAATCCAAGATTCTCTTTAATTCATTGTGATACATAAATTAATTTATTGGGATAAAAAAAATAACCATAATGGACTAGTAATTTATTTCTACTGTTTCAATTTTAGTTAATAAATTGTAGTTTTATATTGCAGTAAGTTTCATTTAATTAAAAGTGTCTTTGGACTTGCTTGTTTTCCATGGGCATAGTTTTATTAGATGCAGTTCTAAGAATGAGAGCTAGTCATTGATTTCTCAGAACTATATTTGGATTATTATTTACATAGTTACTAATTTACTGTTCTGTGCTGATTTAGAATCCTAACTCTTGCCAGATATAGCAGTAAAACTGTAGCAGTTCTAGGCAACATAGAACTTATCTTCAGATATGTTACGGTTGTCTTTCTTTCTGTTCGGAATCCAGGGGTCAAACACCAACAGAACATGAACCTGGAGCTGACCTGAGTTTTCTCCTTAACTCCTAAGTGCTTCTTAGAAGCTACCAGTTTTGCCAGAAAAGATAGTCACTCATTGATTGCAGTGGTAAAACAATCAAAAGAAAAAAGATTGCCAGTACAAATAACATGGACCTGATTTAAGCTTAATTTAAGCAAGATTGCTTTCCCCTCCCCCCAAATGTTCCCATGTGCTATTTGGCAATATCAGTTTTGCAGCTATGATATGACCACTTGACTTTAGAGAACGCAACTTAAAAATAAATTCTGTATTAAACTTTTGTCTATATATTTTAGTCACTAAAATTGATTTTAAATGAAAGTTAACCTAACTATGGGCATTTAGGAAAAGGTATGTTTTGTGTTTTGTTCACCAGTAGGTGATAATTTCTCTTTCAATAGCAGTGTAACTAACCATAATCTCAAATGTATTCAAATTTATCCATGGCAGATGTCCACTCAAACACCAGTAAAAGAACATCCAGTTTTTTATTTGATTCAAACCCACTTTTATATCTATATACATATATACATGTGTGTGCATAATGACATATACAAAGCTAATTTTGTCATTTTATATACAATAAGTACATTTTAGAAATTGATTACAAATTTTCAAGAGATTAAAAAAGTACAAAAACTTTGACCATCTTCAGTTGTGCTGTACAGAAATAAATCAAATATCAGCTCATATACAAACATTTAAAATAATTACAAGTGTATTTGATTTAACAGTCAAAAAAAATCACCATGTACAACTTTAAAAGCACAAGAATATATTGCACCTAATAGCAACTTCATTACAATTGAAAGAATAATCAATATTAGAGACACTCATCACATTAAGACTTGATTGACTTTAAAGGCTTTTTTTTTTTTTGGTTTTGGCATAGGAAAAAAAAAAATCCATCGTCACATTTACACAATGAAGAATGTTCTAAGGCTTATTGGCCTGTTTTCTAGTGTCAAGAAACTAAGCAAATTTTGAGGCACATTTTAAAATTATTTTATATGACAAATTATTCAGTTGCTATTTTTAGCATATTAAGCAGCAGTATAATTTCTAAAATGCTGAACAAAAAGTCATTGCTTTTCTTCTACAATTCTGTGATGAAATTCAAAGAAAGTACGTGTAATATACATGCATACAAGGTGGTACTGGCTGGAGGATGACAACCACCTTATGAAAACATAATGGAATTTTCACAAAAACTGAGAAATGATATGAGCTATCTCATTACCATAAAAGAAATTTACAGGAGTCAGAAAAATGAAAGGTGGCCAGGCCATGTCCTGATTACATTTTTATTAATTTTTATTGCTCCAAATCTTGAAGTTAAAAGGAAATATTGTGGGGGAAGCAAAAAGCACAGATCTTCCTAACTCTGGAGGTTTGGAGCTTCAGAGAAAATGCTGGTGAAAGGATTTGAAAATCATTTTTCTATCAATTAGTGAAATGAAAAAAGGGGAACAAGGGGACTTCAGACTAAGTTTCTCAGTAATGCATCATCATTTTGGAGTTGAATTGTTAAGGAAAGAAATACTGTAAGAAACAAAGTTAATCTTCTATCCTTATATGGTAGGGGATTAAGAGAAATTGATTTCCAGTTCTTCTGAGTTATACTTCTTATATATAGTTCTTATATAGTTATATAGTTCTTCTGAGTTCTAAGTGTCTTAGCAAAAGAAACATTTTTTATTGCAAACTGATCTTTAGATCATCATCACAAGGAATTAGGTGTAAATTCAAATTCTGACATGTGGGAAACACTTTGAAATTGCAAATTAAAAAAAGAAAAATTGTAAATGAAATCATCTTAAGACAATGTCTTAATTATGCATGTGCTAAAAAATAAATTTTGGGGGGGATGTAGCAGCCAAATCAGTGGATAAAAAAACTAATGTCTGGGTTTTTTTGTTTGCTTTTTTGCTGAGTTGGGGTTAAGTGACTTGCCTAGGGTCACACAGCTAGAGGTATTAAGTGTCTGAGGCCAGATTTGAACTTAGGTTCTGCTGACTTCAGGGCCGGTCCTCTATCCACTGTGCCATCTGGCTGCCCCAAAAAGCTAATGTCAAATTCAGAAGACCTGGATTCAAATCTCACCTCTAACACTTACTGGTTATATGACCCCAGGCAAGACAGTTAACTTGTCAGAGTTCCTCAAATGAGACCCTCTATTTCCCAATTTTTTATGTTTATTTCATAATCTTTGTAATTATTTTCTCTCCCATTAGATTTTGAGCTCCTTTACAGCAGGGACTGTTTTTGCCTTTCTTTGTATCCTTGGTCCTTAGTGCTTCCTACATAATTATTGCTTAAATGTTTGATTTAGCTCTAAGACCATTTTTTGCAGAGAAGGTGCCAACCTGCACTGGTAGCTTCTTCAATTGAGTTTTCCAGAGCAGTAAAATCACAAGTCCAGTTCCTAATTAATTCCATCCTATTTGGTTTTTTTAAAGGCCAAATAAAATAAAAATGCATAAGAATAAAAGGGTTGGATAAGTATGCACCAAAATTATATTTTCTAGTTTGTAATAAGAGACACAACTTTAACCTAATGCTTTTCTAAAGGAGAGATAAAATGAATATGGAGTCTGAGGCCCTACTATTAACTAACAACATGACCATGGACCTTAAGTTTTCTCATTCGTAAAATGAGAGGTTTGAATTAGATTCTGTTCAATTCAACAAGTATTTTATTAAGTGCCTCTAGTGTACCTAAGCAGTCTGCTGGATACTTGAATTACAAAGACTCAGAGCTAGGCAATCTCCGTGGCTGCTTCTGGTTTATATATTTATACACACACACACATACACACGTACATATAAATATGTAAATACATATATGTATATATATGTATATAAATACATACATATATATTCACATATATATGTATGTATTTAAATAAGACATAATTGTGAATTCTGTATAAGAACATAAAATGAGGATTTATATGGAAATATTTTTTTGAAAAATAGAAAAGCAAATGTTCAATAAAAGGCTGGAAGTTTTTTTTTCTTCTGAATTTTCAAGATTAGTTTTTGCTTTTTAAAGACAAAAATATATACTATTATATCTACTCTTTTTCTAAATTCTCACTGAACTTTCTTCTTTATTCAGAATAACGTTCTAGAAATTTAATCAATCTTGGCTGGTTAGCTTAAGAATTCTAAGTCCTTCTCCAGTGCATGTAGAAAGTACATGCACACATATACATAGAAAACTGCAAGAAAGTTCAGCCTAGGACATGAGTAAGTTTATTTCTGACTGAAGTTTACCATAAGGAGTACCTGATCCCTTTAAATGAGGATTTTTTTTTGGTATCTGTTGTAAATTTTTTTAATCTTATTTTTATTACTATCATTTGGTTTTGTACCATTGTCATTCTTCAATATATCTCTTCTTTTCCTTCATCCCCTATTCAGGATACTATCCTTCTAAGATGATTTGCAGGCATTCATTAAACATCTACAAAAAGCCAGACATTATTCTAGATGCTAGAGATACAAATTACCACCCCCCCCAAAAAAAAGAGAAAAAAGAAAAAGAAATTCCCTAATCTCTTTGGGGGGATTATTGTTTCTTGTAATAAAATAAGAAGTGGGGGGAGGGGGAAGCCAATTCAGTAAAACTAACCATGAGTTTGTTTTTTATTAAACATTTTACTTGAAATATCATTCCACAAATAAATAGATGGCAAGTAGAACTGGTGAAATATTAAGTGGGCCATTAATTTTAAAAGTAAAATGAGGTGGGGCAGCTAGGTGGCGCAGTGGTTAGAGCACCAGCCCTGAAGTCAGGAAGACCTGAGTTCAAATCTAGTCTCAGACACTTAACATTCCCTAGCTGTGTGACTCTGGGCAAGTCACTTAACCCCAAATGCCTCAGCAAAAAGCAAAAAAAAAAAAAAAAAAAGTAAAATGAGGTTATGAGTGGAATTATTTTCTGGTTTAGACCTAAAGAGTTTGCATGTTAAACACATTCTTCAGGATACCATCGTTTCCTATAATAAATGGATTGTATGCTATGGTCATCAAAAATATAATGAAACTGTGGCTTGATCAATCTAGTTTTAAAAAAGCAAGCAAAATAACCTATGATTTGAGTCTAAACTGATGAGGCATGCAGATACCTTTATTTGAAATCTAGAATGTTGAGACTCTCTTTCAAAATCACATTTTTAATGTTCCCACTTTGATACTTGCACTTATTTTAAGTGTAAAATGTTAATCATACTACTGATCTCAAAGTACTAGTAATTATAAATAATACTTTGCCTTCATAATTTTAACTGTTTGAAGTGTTATCTTCAAGGAGGAAAGAAAAAAGATTTTAAGTGGATTAATAAAGGTTCACAGTTACGAATTAAGACAGCTGACAAAAAAAAAATTGCCTCCGTGGCTTACAAAGCAGATTTTTAAAAGATAAAACCTGCTCCAAGAAAATTATAATTAAATTTCTACTAAGGGTAACACACTGATTTCATTAGGAAAAATACATCTGAGGAAGAAAAATGTTCATCTAGAATTTGTAAACACTATCATATTCAAAGGAGAATCAGGGGATATAGAATTAGAAGCAACCTTACACTTCATATACTTCAATTTTATAGATGAGAAACTAGTGGGAGAGGATAAATGACTTATCCTAAGTCAACCAGCTTGCATTTTTGTTAGATGGATCTTTATAGTTAGATCAACATGTGGAAAATATATATTCTATACAACTGTGAAAACAGTCCTAGATTTAGGTTCAATTTCAAAGAAAACAGTAATGAAGAATTTTGACTGAAAACTGGGAGGGGATTATTATTAAATTATTATTAAAAATACTTTAATTCCAGACCCCTCATAAGTATAGGGGAAGTTAATGAAATATTGTTCAGCTAATAATATTTTTGGTAGAGTAATAAGCTGAAATCCAAAAGACTTAACATAATGGGATAAAATGGTTCAAAACAATATTTGTAGTATATTCACAAATTATGAGATACTGATTTAGCAATTACAGTTCTCTATATTGAAATTTTTAGTTATTCTTCCCTTTGATTAAAGCTATTCTTAAAGAAAACTTAATGGCAAGTTCCTTCCTATGTGTAACATCTATGGTGAATTTTACAAAAGAGAAGGTTGAGGACAGAAAATAAAAGAGGAATAAAAGGAAAGACTTTTCTAGGAAGGATACTTTCAGCTGCTTCAAGTGACACAAAGTAAACACTGACTCTGGCTAATGAAGATAAATAGGGTAAAAAAAAATAGGAATGACAGATGCAATTTCTGTATGACACAATCAGTATTATATATCAATCATCTTTGATAAATCCCTAGTATTTTACTGGAACTTATTATTGTAATATAGGTATACTTAAAAATACATAGAAAGTTAAACTTCCGAAGTTCATCTAATATTTTAACCACAGTTTGCTAGGCAAAGACAATATAAAACACATCATGACAAAGACAAAGTCTTTAATAATGAAACAAAACTATTATAATCTATTTTGTTCCTACTGGTTCAAAATAGAAAATACGGATATCATCAGTCAAACCTGGACTCTCAAATCAAATTAGCTTTGGTATACATTTAATTTCTCAGTGGATTTTCAAAGACAATTTCTATTCAAGCCACTCTTCAATAGATAAGTAGTCAAGGGATATGAACAGACAATTTTCAGATGATGAAATTAAAACCATCTCTAGTCATATGAAAAGTTGCTCCAAATCACAATTGATCAGAGAAATGCAAATTAAGACAACTCTGAGGTACCACTACACACCTGTCAGATTGGCTAAAATGACAGGAAAAGATAATGACGAATGTTGGAGGGGATGTGGGAAAACTGGGACACTAATACATTGTTGGTGGAACTGTGAATGGATCCAACCATTCTGGAGAGCAATTTGGAGCTATGCTCAAAAAGTTGTCAAACTGTGCATACCCTTTGACCCTGCAGTGTTTCTACTGGGCCTATATCCCAAAGAGATCTTAGAGGAGGGAAAGGGCCCCACATGTGCAAGAATGTTTGTGGCAGCCTTTTTTGTAGTGGCTGGAAACAGGAAACTGAAGGGATGCCCATCAATTGGAGAGTGGCTGAATAAATTATGGTATATGAATGTTATGGAATATTATTGCTTTGTAAGAAACGACCAGCAGGACAATTTCAGAGAGGCCTGGAGGGACTTGCACGAACTGATGCTGAGTGAAACGAGCAGAACCAGGAGATCATCATGCACAGCAACAACAATATTACATGATGATCAATTCTGATGGACATGGCTCTCTGCAACAAAGAATTGTCCCAAACCAGTTCCAATTGTTCACTGAAGAAAACCATATACACCCAGAGAGAGGGAAATGAAATATGGACCACAACGTAACATTTTCATGATCTCTATTGACATTTGCTTGCATTGTGTTGCCTTTCTCTGATTCTTTTTTTTTCTTGTAGATAGGATTTTTCTTGAACAACTTGTCAAGTATTTCAACATTATTAACATGTAGTGGACTTCCTGCCATCTAGGGGAGGGGAGGGGACTGGGGGTAAAATTTGTAATGGAAAGCTTTGTAAAGATCAATGTTGGGGAACTACCCATACATATGTTATACAAATAAAAAACTTTAATAAAAAAAAAGATAATTTCTAAATAGAAAAAAAAGTAGTATCAAGTCTCATTAATATTCCCTGCTAAAAAAAAATCTGCCATTGTTACAGGATATGTACTTAAATGATCTCAAGAATATTTATGACATAATTTATTTCATGTCATAAGTGAGTAGTCATAAGATAGCTAAAGTGTGATCAAGGATGTATATGAAATGAAAATTTCAAAACCTGGATCCACACTGCTGTTAGGGGAAAAGAGCAATATGAGCTCCACACGAAAATTGAGTTTCCATCTATTTTCAGTTTTAAATGTGCTTCATATTTCATATGGTCTCTACCCCTCAATTCTCTTCCTATTCCTCCCTTTCCTTGTGTGTCTGCCCCTCCTTACCCCATTTTAAATAAGCAATTGACAATACAATATTCAGGTGAAGGGTTAAAATTACTAAAAGAAAAAGTTTTAGAAAGGTTCTATCCTATAATAAGCCAAAAACCAAAATGTGATCACTGCCATTGTATCATCAAAAGTTTCCTATTGCCAGAGACTCAGAGAAGTGAAGATACCCATGGCTGCACAGGTATTAAGTGTCAGAGATGGAATTTGAACTTGCATCGTCCTTTGTATTCATTAATTCAGGCTGCTTCCATCAAAATTATAAGGGATTTTTTAATGGCAAAAATGATTTTATTTTAAGTCATATTTTAAGTTTCATAAATATCCTATTTCTGATTCTGTTTCTTAAGTGACAATTAATAGCCCTTGAATTTTAGAGACAGAAAAGATCTAGAATTCCTTATTTTAAATGAAGAAATGGAAGCACAGAGAGGTAATCTGACTCACTAGAAGTTAGACAGCTAATGAGACAGGCTTCTCTCTTTATATAATATAGAAAAAGGTTTTACATGAAATCCAAAATGTTTATATTACTTCTCTTGGATTTTATCCATTATTTTTCTTTGTATTTTGGGTTGGTTAATAGACATGTAGATTTGTTTCTATATTTAGTAATATATCATAGATAGGAAATTTACTATTCTGTTTTTCTGGATTATTCTAGAATTCCGAAATAGTTTATAAAAAAGAGGTCTTTACTTGGTGGTGTTAACTTTTCTTTGTATTTTAGTGCATTTTATATATTTTTAAAAATATGAAGAAACAAGATTGCACAAAACTAGCATCCTATTATGATTCTCTAGTAATACAATTGACCTTAACTATTTAGTTCCTATTTAGACCAAACACTGTAGCATTTCTACCACAAAATATATATGCTCTCTAAACAATAGAAACCCTGAGAAAGTTCATTGTTTCTTCATTTAGAAAATAAGCAAAATATGACGATTTTTAAAATAAATTAAGACACCAATAAATTCAAATGAAATACTCAAATGGCATTTTGTATAGGTGCTAACTTCTAATTAAAATATCTGGTACTTGATTTTGCATATTTTTAAAATAAATAAAAAGTGACTTCATCTAAAGCTCTCTGTATAAATCTTAAGAAAAATCTCAAACAAAAAGTTCTAATTTCACTTTGGTAAACAAACAAAAAATTTTTTTCAGTTCATTTAGAAACATGATCACATTAATTCCACTTTATATAATCTCAAACATGGAAAAACAAAAATATATATACAAATATCCATACTTTATCTGTTAAATGATTATTAATTCTAGTAATAAAACTGTATTTAAAATGAATGGAATTAACTAATAAAAGTAATAAAACAAACCAATGATTATCTAGTGATTTCTGTTCTGAGATCTCTACATAATCCTTTGCCTGTCACATAATTTTACAGTCACAGTTGGTCTATTGTACACAGATGGAACATATCCTTATACCTATTGTACACATTCTTGGGACATCAAATTATTTGTAATAACCTTCTTAAAAACATTTTACCCTATAACTAGTGCATTTAATTTTTAAATTTTGAACTGAGATAAGCCATGGAAACACATTCTTTTCTTGTAATGTTTCTTGACACCAAATCCTTCCTGTTAAAATCTTATCTATTTAAAAACTTTCATTACATAAAATCCTTTATTTAAAATTTCCCACCAACCAATAAAGTTCTAAAGAGGTCAATCCTAGATGCTATTTGGATTAGTCAAGTTATTTGAGGATAAAAAAGTTTAATTAAAAGAAAACTAAACTGTAACATAAAAAGAAAAGACATCAATAAAACTTTAAAAATAAATAAACAATCACACATATACACCTAATTAAATCAAATAGGAAAAACTATGCCTTGTAGAATATCATGGAAAATTATTGTTTCAAAGAGTTGAGTTCATTCAATCCACTACATGAAAAGTGTGAAGATGAGTTTATAAGACACTGTGCTTATCAATCTCTTTTTAAAATAAAACCAATTCTTTTCTGTTAGTTTTGAACAATAAATGCTGACTTTCAGCATTTAACCAGAATAAACAGGAATAAAGTCTGTCAACCTAAACCAACTAGTTTTTATAACCATCAGTTGGAAATAGGTCTTTTTAAAAGATGGTATCTCAATGTTTGCTTCTTAAAATGGTATACAGTTTTCTAACATATAAATCACATCAAAATAAGACAATTTCAAGTTGGGACATTATTGCTGAATTCTAGTAACTTCAGGACAACAATTTACTTAGTATAGAAAAGTTCAGAAATAAAATCTACACAATATAAAATCATGCAGATAAAGAATTATGATGTTCCAAATGCATTTCAAAGAATCTGACTGTTAAAACTGGAGACTTTTAGTTTATTAAATTTTATTTAACTTAATAAATCAAAAGGCCAAAAATTTACTTCTTGTCTCTCTATTTTCCCTCTGGTCTTTATTATTTTAAGATAAAGATCATCTGAGGAATATCTCAGAGATCTATGCAATGAGTTTTTAATTGAAAGAGGGTTATATAGCAATTTCCATACATTTTTTTTTTTGGTTTATCATACATCCTTGTATTTTACTACAAATGACTTTGGAACATCCAGCAGCAGTGCAACAAACAGACTTGAAGATTTCTTAAATTCAGTAGGAGCTCCAGAAAAAAAAATCAGTTACTTAAATACTCCCATTTTTAAGGAGTACATATTTTTTTTTATATAAAAGGCCATCTTTCCCCAATATTCTATAATAAGCTTTTTAGAATAAGTACCTTATTTTGTTTAGAATTATAAATATAATCAAAATAAATAAGTCATTTCTTCAATTTTTATCTTAGTTTTCTCAGAAGTAAAATCTGGACTATAAAGCAACAGAACACAGCATGAACAAGTAAGTCTAATCCCTTGTATTTTTTCTTAATTGTTCAAAATAAGAGTGTTAATACCATTTAATTCATTGAGACTAGGTAAAGAATTTTTTAAATGATGACAAGAGTGTACCTTTGTAAAATATAATACATATACAATAAATTTTATAATTTACCAATGATTTTCTGAATTAAAAACATTGAGTCATCATAAAATTCAGAGATTTGGTTAAAGTGACAAAAAAAAATCAAGTTTTGGTGATCAATGGTAGCAGTTGTAAGCAGTAATCACTTAGAATGCTGAGTGTTATATTCTGTCTCTCCAGCTGAAATTTGGCTGAGCCGTTTGCTGGATCCCCACAGCTTTCGGGACAGCTGACCTGTACGCATCTGTTAAAAAAATAATTCAGAGAATGCATGAAAGGTTATTTTAAATGGTATAAATTAAATTAATATCTCAGGTGATGATTCTGGAAAATTTGCAAACAACAAATACTTCTGTTTTAAGTATAGTACTAAATTTACTCTCACACAAACAGTTAAAAAGTATCACACTAATAAAATAAATTGAATAGTCTTGCTATGTAAAAATTATTAAATTCTTACATTTGACAATTTCTTGACAATCAATAATGAATTTCTTCCTATCATATTTACAATCCTCTCTGCCCTCATGTCTAAATTTTCCACATTCCTTTTTTTTTTTTTTTTTCCTTTTGCTGATCTTTTATCTGGAACAACGTTTTAAAATCATCCATAGTACAAAGAAGATGATAAAATACTGATTTTGTTTAAAAATATCAGTAGCATCTATATATGAACATTTTTCCTGAATAAAATTTTTAGAGAAATACAATTTAACAATAGAAAAGAAATTTTTAAGAATAGTTACAAATATACTTTAGGAGTGCTTAGACTGAACAAATAAAGAAGAATAAGAGAAAATTTTAAATTATATCTATTTCCAATAGCATGGGAAAAGATTCAGAAAATCTTCATTAGAATCACATGAACTAATGCAGAATGAGGTGAGCAGAAACAGGACAACAATTTACATAATAATGACAACACTTTTATATAACAACTGTGATCTTTTTTTTTTTAACATAATATCTACAACACTGAAAGAGAATGCAACTTTGAAAGATTCAAGAACTCCGAGTAACTAATTACAATTCTAAAATACTGATGATGAATTGTGATTCTCACTCTACAGAATAAGGTAGGTATTTTCAGACATAGCCAATATGAATTTATCTGTTTGCTTGACTATACATATGTTATAGGAGATTGGCTTTTAGGGGGATGAGGGGAGATGAATTTATGGAGTAGAGAGGGAAAACTCTAGAGTGGTATAGTAATGCCAAAAGGAAAAAGAAAAAGTGTCCATGAAACCTTTTTTTAAAGTACTCGCAAGGAAAAAGTTCAGAAGGGGAAAAACAAGACAAGTAGTACAGTACTGATGCTGCTACATTAAATAATAAATTTACATATTCAAACAAAAACCAAGCTGTGGATAATAGATTCATGGTTTCATATGTATCCCTCTTTTTTCTTCTTTATATATGGAAATATTTGTGTTTGTTAAGTTTGTAATTAAAAGGAAAGTTAAAAATACAAGGATTCCAAATAACCAATATTAAAGACATCAGAAATTAGAGTTAGTTACTTCTAAGGATTCCTGTTATTAAATCAAATTACAGAGATAAAATAATCTTGAGTACAGTATACAGTAATGAATAAGTTGACCCTAATAAAACTAAAAATTTATTTCCAGCCTTCCATCTCTGAAAACTGAGGCCAATTCCCAGCCTACACTCCTGGAAAAAGGTCAATTTATACTATAAATATTTAAATTATATAATAAATCTAAATTTTTTATATTTGCAAAATTTAAAAGATCATGTAAAATATTACAGATATGGCACCTGAATCATCCCCACTCCATTTAAAGTAGCTTAGGTGGCATAGCAGATGCAGGGCAGGACTTAAAAAAATTCTGGAAAACTTGAGTTCCAATCCAGTTTCAGATAGTCACCACCTGTGTGATCCTAAGCAACTCACCTAACCTCTTTCCACAGTTTCTTTAACTGTAAAATGGAGATAATAGCAACACCTACTTCATAGGGTTGTCATAAGAATCAAAAAAAAAAAAAAGATAATATTTTTCTAAGCACAATAACTAGCACATAAACAGGCATATATGAATGCTTATTTCCTTGCCAATTATACTGAACAATGTGATTGCAAATAGTGAGTTCAAAAGGCCAAGGGGCACAGAACCATCAGCTTTTGCTTTTGTGGTGGTGCTTGTCCACTTAACAAGTGGAGAGACAGAGTACTGCTGCTGATGTTAGTAGAGGAAGAAAATTGGGGCTGGGGAAGGTGGGGGCAATGAATCTGACTTTTTTTGAGTCAAATATATGTCCTATAATACTGTTCCCCAAAATATAAAGTAACACTGACCTTTTACATTATGCAAAGTAGAGATAAATCCTGTTTTTATAGAATGAGGCCATACTTATATCTAGATGTTAGTTACATTTAAAATTCATCTTGAATATTTTAACTTAGAAAATAGCATGCTTTCATAATAGTAGGCGAACTACAGAAATAAGTAACTATAATTTCTTATGTCTTAGATGCCCTGAATCATATTTATGGGCATTCTGTATTAAATTTTAAATTATTAAGTGAAATTTCTAGATGTAACAAATTAACAAATTCTTTCTTATCTTGAGACTTTTACTCAATATATAACAAAATCTACATCACACTTAGATTGTAAATAAATAGGCATATTTTAACTACATATTTTAAGTCAGCAGCATAGGGCCCAAATGAAGTTCTCTACCTTTCCAAATAACCTTTGGAATTTTTAGGCTCTTGCTGATGCTGCAGAATTCTTAGTATATTTTGTTAAAGATGGCAATGTAAAATATTTTCTTTAATGGATATAAAGAATTACTAAAAGACAAATATATACCAGTGGGATACACCTTGACAGTGTGAAATACACACATAAATCCTATGGTCAAGCATTAAAAAGGTAGGAAAATAAATACAAAACAAAGTTAATTTTATTTTCTGTATGTATCAAAAACAACAATTACCAGGGGCAGCTAGATAGTGCAATAGATAAGAGCACCAGCCCTCAGGAGAACCTGAGTTTAAATCTGGCCTCAGACACTTAACAGGAACTAGCTGTATGACCTGGCCAAGTCACTTAACCCCAATTGCCTCAATAAAATATAAATAAATAACAACAATTACCATAAATAATATATCTTATACACATATCTCTGTTTTAAAAATGGGACACAAATCTAATATTTTAGTTCAAATATATTAAAATAAAATCAAGTCAACAGACTAAAATAATCTTCACACACAATTAATATCGATAATAGATGAATCCTAGTAACTGGAGTCTTTATAGAAGTTTTTTGGTTGCAAAATAAATATGAGAGGGTATCATACTATCAGGATCTCTCAACAAGGATATCCCATGGTTAAAAATTTCCTTTTTGTTTCTACTTATGTTGAAACTCAAACTCCTTTTTTTTTTTTTTGCCAGGGTCACACAGCTAGGGAATGTTAAGTGTCTGAGATCAAATTTGAATTCAGGTCCTCCTGACTTCAGGGCTGGCGCTCTATCCACTGCACCACCTAGCTGCCCCGAAACTCAAACTCTTGAGTATAATTGCTATAACTCTCTTTCTCCTAGAAGCAAGTAGTTATTTGACATCAGAGTTGATATTTGATTCAAAGTGATAAATGCTTGCAAATTTACTTCACCAAAGAGAACTAAATTATCAGCAGAGGTTATTCTTTATTCTTTGTGAAATTAAGGGAGAATGATGCTTTTAAAGAAAGGTAACTGTAAAAATAAAAATCAAGAGAATTCCTACTTTATACTTATAACCTACTTAGCAGACCTAAGTCTAGTTTTGACAAGAGACAGGAAAGCATTACAATTTAATTCAGTGGGAATTGAGGAAAAACAAGAGGATCCTCAATAGTTCAAGACAGAAAATTCTGGTTGGTAAATATTACCTCAGATGGCTTGCCAACACCAACGACAATCAGTTTGCCATCTTCCAGTCCCACAAGGATGTGGCTATGTTCTTTGGTAACAGAAACACAGTAGATAGGCAGCCTCATGGCTAATGGGGAGACACTCAGATTTAAGCTAGAAGAGAGATAAATTTAAAAATACATATAAAGTAATAGTTTCATACTGCACAAAGACTTTTGCATATAATGATAGAAGTGGAAGGGATTTTATAGAAATTAAGAATCAAAAATTCTACAGTAAGGTAATTCACCCCCTGAGAGTCCCAAAAGTGTCATGTGCTAAAGATAATGCATTCTGGTTAAAGATATTACTTTTTTATTCCAAAGGTGCCACTTTTTTTTTTTTTTTTTTTTTTGATAATTGTAAGCAGCACTGGGAGAAAAATATTTTAATGATGCTAGAACTCATTCCTCACCTTGTCTTTGGCCTGTTCTGCTCTAAGTGTCATTTTGACAGAGCCTTTCAAGTCCTAAGTATGGAACATGACATTAGCTTTCAACATTCCTGTCACACATGCCAAAGGAGACATCTTAGATAATTATTGAAATTACTGAAAGACAACCAGCCTGCACTTCAATCATGCAACATTTTTCTTACGTGATGAGCTGATGATTCTAGTTGTTGGTTTTTTTGTTTTTGTTTTTGTTTTTGTTTTTTACCTGTGGAGATCTCGTATAGACAGGAATCCTTGCAAGCTGCCCACTATGATGTGCTCTCCAGCTACACACATATCTGTTATTTGTTCTGTAAGAGTCTCAGACCCTAGATACTTTCCATTCACAGAAAAGAGATGTAAAGCATTTTTATCCTGTGGAGAATATAATATATGGGATTTTAGAGTATGTAATGAAGAATAAGTCTTCCCTTTTTCTGGCTTCTTTGATATTTAAGTCTATGGCTATGACAAGGAAGGACTTCTGAGCCTCAGAAAATTTAAAATAAAAAATATGGTAAAAAGAATTCAGGAGTTTAAGGATAATAATATTAGTAGCATACTAATATAGAGCTTTTTAATTTGCCAAACATTTAAGTGCACAATATCTCCTTTCAATAGCCCAAGGAAGTAGGAATCATAGTGTCTTTTCCTTTTTTATTTTATTTTATTTTTT
Source organism: Myrmecobius fasciatus (assembly GCA_023553655.1). NCBI lineage: Eukaryota > Metazoa > Chordata > Mammalia > Dasyuromorphia > Myrmecobiidae > Myrmecobius > Myrmecobius fasciatus. The sequence goes on along the minus strand of JAJPUD010003078.1, from coordinate 20,992 downwards.
TTGATTCATGTCTTTTTTTTTTATTAAAACTTTTTATTAGCAAAACATGTATGGGTAATTCTTCAACATTGACCCTTACAAAGATTTCTGTTACAAAATTTTCCCCCCTAGTCCCCTCCCCTCCCCGATGGCAGGAAATCCACTACATGTTAATTATGTTATATATCTTTTCCTTTTTTACAAATAAGATTCAATAATAATTACTTAACAGAGAATGTTTTAAAAGACATTAAAATAATATTTCCAGATAAAAACATATTACTAAAAAAACATATTACATTTGCAATATTCTCCATAATATAAGAATCTAATTTTTAAAACTACTGTATAAAAGACAAGAGGAGAAACACTGCATACAACTTCCACTTTAGGTTTAATTGTTCCATGTAATAAAAATCATTTTTTCATATGTATTTTAATAAAGTACAGATCACTAATATATAGCATTGTCATGATGTTCTCCTGCTATAGACATAAACAATAGAAATCTGAAATAAAGGTCCTGAATAAAGACTTTCCTGCTCTCCTCACATTACCCAACCAAAATCAATACAATGTGAGACTAAAAGAACAGCTATCATCCAGGGTTATTACATAAATAGAGTAAACATTATATACCTTAAGAGTAGTATTTTCTTCAATGCTGGAATGAACAACAATATGTCCTTCCCATGACAGGGCCAAGTTGGGAATTGTCAATAAGAGAGAACTCTCACATGGCGGTCGCAAAGTCCTCATGTATTGACCTTTTTGAATTGTATGAATAATCACAGTGCCATCCTGCAAAGAAGAGATAATAGAAGCTAGAAAAAGACCAGAAGCACAAGGAAAAGGAAAGGACATTGAATAAAGGAGCAAGGGAAATAAATCTGGGGAGGGTGGACAGAAATAAGAATAGAAGACTACTCAAACAAAATTACCTGCCTTCTGGAACATTCCCTCTTCTGAGATTCTATCCTGATCTCTCATTTCTTTCAATTCCATGAGCATTTTTTGGGGGGACCTAATATATTCCAGGCATTATGGCAGCTACTTGGAATACAAAGCCTAAAAGCAAACAGTCCCTACCCTCAAAGAATTTACTCTTTATGACTTCTTCAAACTACTGTTCAGCAGATTTATAACTGCAGAAATTCAAATTTTTTTCAAGTAGCAATAAATCACAATTGCTTTCAATTTTTTCTGTATTCATCTTTCTTTCAAGATTTGCATATAAATACAATAAAGTTCTTCTTACCCACTTGCTAAGAATCTCAAAAATTAATTCATTTTAGACTTTTTTTTTCCTGCCACTTAGAATAAAGACAATTTATCTTTTTTAAAAAAGGCAAAATCTTACCCTTGCTCCTGACACTGCCAGGTCTAGTTCAGTGCTGATCCCAACACTAGATACTTCATCAGTGTGTCCATAAAGAATCTGAAGTGGTTTGGGCCCTAAGCCCACAGGTATACCTCCCTATTAGCAAAACAACAGAGTCAAAGTAAAACCATTTTCTGACAGGCTATTTTTGTAATAATGTAGTTCTTACTGAGATTAACTTTCAAATCATGAACAAATACTATAGAGTTATAACTGAGGTTATTCACCACTATCTTAAAAGTTACATACACTGATATAATTGTAAATAGGGAATTCACTTTTTCATAATATACTGAAAAGGGCACTTGATTGGGTGTTCTAAGAGCGCAAACCTTGATTCTGCCTTGCTCAAGTGTACTTACCTGCTGTACTACTTGCCATACCATACACGTAGTATCTCTTGAACCAGAAATCAAATGTATTCCACAATAATCTGTGGATAAGCAGGTCACAATATCTAGAAGAAGAAAAGAAAACTTTATAAAAGGAACTAAGTTAGGCCAAGGTGACCAAATATCTAAATTTGGCTGATACTGTTCTCATTTATAACTCCAGGCCCAAAAGAAAAGAAGCTAGTAGCACCATATTGCACAGAGTCAGAAAGACCTGATTTCAAATTTAGCCTCATGTCCTTCCTAGCCATGGGACCTCAGGCAAATCTTCTGTCTGCCTCCATTTCCTCAACTGTAAAATGGGCGTACTTATTTCCCAGGGTGGTTGTGAGGATCAAATGAGCCAATGTTTGTACACTTAAGATTGTGCCTGGCATGAACCTTTCCTTATAATAAATAAAATAAGTAAAACCAATTTACAGAATTAACATTTCTGACATTGTATTAACAGTTCCCACTTGCAGTTCCCCATTTGTCCACCAAGAGGAGGGAAGTATGTTTCACATCTTCTGTTAGACTAAGACTGCTCACAGTAAGTATAAAAGATGTTTTTATTTCGGAGATTAAATTTAATCCTTACCCATATGCCTGATGTGCTGTGCAATCATTTTGCCTCTGGTGAGTGATGTTACTCGAATGCTATTGTCCCAGTGTCCTGCGCTGAATAATAACTTTGCATCATGTGATACTACAAATAACTTAGAAGTAATAGCTAGTCCTGGAGCAAAAGGACCATTTATGCCACGCTGAGTTCTATAAACACATTAACAAAAAAAGGATATTTGTGAACAATTGGATAAACTGAAAGAAAAATTTTTTTTGCTTTTTTTTCTGAAATTCATGTTACTTCATATTCTTCAAATACAACTCATTGTCACCGCATGACAAAAAAAAGTTTTAAATGCAATGTATTCATTTCACCACAGTGATAACTTTTATGATAAGAAATTATTCATGAAGATGACATCAAGAAGCTAAGGTAGGTGGGCAATAAACAATTTTTTTGCTGCTAATATTAACGATATTAGCAATAAGATCATAGATGGAATCACTGAAATACAGTTCTTACCCACTTGCTAAGAATCTCAAAAATAAATTCATTTTAGACTTCTTTTTCCTGCTACTTAAAATAAAGACAATTTATCTTAATTAATTAAGATTAAGCATGGCTTCTAAAACCAGAGGAATAAGCAACATTCTTAATTTAGAGAAAAAAGTAGATGAACAATTGGGCAAGAAGTTGAAAGTCTCAGAACACATATGAAATGAAGATCTGGGCAAAGCTGAGGAATCAAATAAAGCAGTCAAACAAAGAAACAAAGGCATATGTTGCTATCAAAGGGAATCAAGATCATCATCTGTTATTAGGTAATAAGCTGAAGGGAAGGAATGCTACTGTTCACCTGTGACTTTCAATACTACTCGTTTACTTACTTAGGATTTGTCACAGTTTGATCTTTGATGAATGTAAAATAATTGGAAATGTTTCTGTCATAAGGCAGCCATCCATGGGTTCCAATTACACAATTCATGCTTGCTGTTAACTGAAAAACAACATACACATGATGAAATTAAATGAATTAGCTTCCCCTTTCCACTGATGATTTGGGAATCGAACATTTTAACATTTAGATAACCAAATAAGAAACTGTTTTTTAACTGTGTAAAATATAAAGAAATTCTCAACATATGGTTCAACAAGAACTCTGCCTATTACTTTCAACTCAAGACTAGCTGTCAAAAATGGCTCTGATTGGTTACTATATTTAATAATATATCATTTTCCCTTAACTTCTCAAAAATTATGAGTATACAAATAGATAATCTGAGGGCTAGTGCTATCATTCTTAGGTATGTTATTTATTACATAAATTAGAACCAGAAATTGATCAATAAAATACTCTGCTGTCTTTTACTTAGTGCAGCATTTGTAAGCCAGAACAAATACATTTGATTAACCTATGTTCTCTTTATGTATATCAAATTTAACTTATTCTTTTAATTTAATAACATGGCAAAAGATGAATTTATTATGCTTTAGAGAGCTTTATTACTTTTTTTCCCCCCCATTTCATAGTCCCATAAGAACAACAGGGTTTGAAAAAGATAAAAACCAACTCACCAGTATCTCTGGACTACCCTGCGTCATAAAAGAACGAGGCTGATTTCTGGGAACAATAGCTTTTACTAGTGGAACACCATCACTGATACCCTTATAGGAAATAGAAAAATATTAGAATTTAAATCAGAAACATTCCCACTCAAGTAGAGAGAGAGAAAGATCAATGGATTGGGGTCAGAAGTTCTAGATTCAACTTCTGGTTCTGCCACTAATCAGCTATATTTCTTTGGGTAAGGTCTTTCACCTCTGTGTTCCACTTTCAAAAGGAAATACTGCTATTATTCAACTTACCTTGTAGAATTATTGTGAGGAAAGTATTTTGAAAACTTATCACCTCTAACTTTTACAATTCAAAGTGTTCATGAAAGTCTATTTTGGAAATCTATCTTGATCACCAAAGCTGCTGATTCTCCCTACTTTTCCTGTCATTGCCATTATTTATTTCATATTTTTTTGGAAATATATACATATACTATTTCCCTTGAAAATATTTAAGATCCTCATGGACAGAAGCTTCTCTTTGTGCCTTTGTGTCTCTGGTGCCTGGCCAATCTTGTAGAAGAGGGATTAGTTATACTTTTTGGATTCCACAGAACAAAAGTAGAACCAACATGTGAATACAATAGAGAATTACATTTTAGTTAATGATTAGTTAATGACTGGATGTCCTTAAAAAAATGCACAATTAACAATGAAAATTATGAATGTGAATGGGATATTAATCCATAAAATGAAGGAAGATAGCTCGATGAATTAGAAGGCAAAATTCAACAACAAAAAAGAACAAGCAAATTAATAAATTGGCATGCAAAATTCTAGAAAATAAAAAACTATAGTTACCTAAAACTAAATGGACAAAAAACATCATAAAAAATTAGGGAGGCCAGGAACACAAAGAAAAAATTTGCCTTTTGGATCTATGGATAGGGAAAGAGTTCATGACTAAACCAGTAACAAAGAGACTCACACAAGGAAAAATTGACAATTTTGAATAGGCATAATTAAAAAGTTTTGCAAAAAATGTAACGTATTAAAAAGTAAAGGGAAACTGTTAACTGGGGTGGGGTAGGGTGGGGAAATCTTTGAAGCAAATTTAACTTAGGAAAGTTTTATATCAAGTATAGGAATAAATGGGCTTTTCCTTAAAATGATCAGTAGCATCTATTTAAAACCATCAGAAAGCATCATATGTAATGGCGACAAACTAGAACCATTCCCAATAAGATCAGGAGTGAAACAAGGCTGCCTGCTGTCACCATTACTATTTAATATTGTATTAGAAATGTTAGCTTTGGCAGTAAGAGAAAAAAAAGAGGTTAAAGGAATTAGAGTAGGTAATGAGGAAACCAAATTATCACTCTTTGCAGATGATATGATGGTATACTTAGGGAACCCTAGAGACTCAACTAAAAAACTACCAGAAACAATTCACAACTTTAGCAAAGTTGAAGGATATAAAATTAATCCACAAAAATCATCAGCCTTTTTATATATTACCAACAAAGTTGAGCAGCAAGAGATACAAAAAGAAATTCCATTCCAAACTGTCGACAGTATAAAATATTTGGGAATCTATCCGCCGAGGAAAAATCAAGAACTATATGAACTAAACTACAAAACACTTTCCACACAAATAAAGTCAGACCTAATCAGTTGGGAAAACATCAAGTGCTCATGGGTAGGCTGAGCGAATATAATAAAAATGATGCCATACCAATCAAACTCCCAAGAAATTATTTTCTCCCAAGAAAATATTTACAGATCTAGAAAAAATAATAGCAAAGTTCATTTGGAAGAACAAAAGGTCAAGAATTTCAAGGGAACTAATGAAAAAAAGGCTGATGAAGGTGGCCTTGCTGTACCAGACCTAAAATTATATTATATTATAAAGCAGCGATCATCAAAACCATTCATACTGGCTAAGAAATAGAGTAGTCGATCGGTGGCATAGGATAGGATCACAGGACAAACCAGGCAATAACTACAGCAATCTAGTGTTTGACAAACCCAAAGACCCCAGCTTTTGGGATAAGAATTCACTATTTGACAAAAACTTCTAGGAAAACTGGAAACTCGTATGGAAGAAATTAGGACTTGACCCACACCTAACACCACATACCAAGATAAGACCTAAATGGGTTCATGATTTAGACATAAAGAGTGATATTATAAGCAAATTAGAGGAACATAGGATAGTTTACCTCTCAGACCTGTGGAGAAGGAATGTGTCCAAAGAAGAACTGGAACTCTTAACTGAACACCACATAGATAATTTTGACTATATTAAGTTAAAAAGTTTTTGTACAAACAAAACTAATACAGACAAGATTAGGAGGGAAGCAATAAATTCGGAAATCACCTTTACATTTAAGAGTTCTGATAAAGGCTTCATTTCTAAAATGTATAGAGAATTGTCTCATATTTATAATTCAAGCCACTCTCCAACTGATAAATGGTCAAAGGATATGAATAATTTTCAGATAATGAAATTAAAACTATTTCTAGTCATATGAAAAGGTACTCCTAATCACTATTGATCAGAGAAATGCAAATTAAGACAACTCTGAGGTACCACTACACACCTGTCAGATTGGCTAAAATGACAGGAAAAGATAATGATGAATGTTGGAGGGGATGTGGGAAAGCTGGGACACTGATACATTGTTGGTGGAATTGTGAACGGATCCAACCATTCTGGAGAGCAATTTGGAACTATGTTTAAAAAGTTATCAAACGGTGCATACCCTTTAACCCAGCAATGTTTCTATTGGGCCCATATCCCAAAGAGATTTAAAGGAAGGAAAGGGACCCATATATGCAAAAGTATTTGTGGCAGCCCTTTTTGTAGTGGCAAGAAACTGGAAACTGAATGGATGCCCATCAGTTGGAGAATGGCTGAATAAATTATGGTATATGAATGTCATGGAATATTATTGTTCTGTGAGAAACGACCAGCAGGACGATTTCAGAGAGGCCTGGAGAGACTTATGAACTGATGCTGAGTGAAATGAGCAGAACCAGGAGATCATTGTACATGGCAACAATAAGATTATATGATGATCATTTCTGAAGGTTCTCTTCAACAATGAAATGTTTCAAACCAGTTCCAACTGTTCAGTGATGAAGAAAGCCATATATACCCAGAGAAAGGGATCTGAATGTGGACCACAACATAACATTTTCACACTCTCTATTGATGTTTGCTTGCATTATGTTTCCCATTTAAGATTTTTTTTTCTTGTAGAACCGATTTTTCTTGTACAGCAAGATAACTATATAAATATATATAAATAAATATAACTATAAAAATACATAAATAAATATATACACATATTTGATTTGTCAAGTATTTTAACATAATTAACATGTATTAGACTTCCTGCCATCTAGGGGAGGGGGTGGGGGGTAGGAGGGAAAAATTTGTAACAGAAAGCTTTGCAAGGGTCAATGTTGAAAAACTGTCCATGCATATGTTTTGCAAATAAATACTTTAATAAATTAAATAAAAACAAGGAAAGTTTTATATCCATGAAGTAATTCAAATTTATAAGACATAAGAGTCATTCTTCAAAGGACAAATGGTCAAATGATATGAACAGGGATCAGTAGTTGTGCAAAATAAATTTCTATATTATGTTTCACCACTTCTCCCCCAACCAAAAAAAAATGTTTGGAAGGAAGAAAAGAAGGAAGGTACGAAGAAAGGAGAGAAGAAGGGGAGGAAGAGAAGGGAGGGGAGGAAAAGGAGAGAGGAAGAGAAGGGAGGGAAGAAAGAAAGAAGCAAGGGAAAAGAGGGAGGGAGGAAGGAAATGAAGATGGAAGGAAGGGAAAAAGGAAGAAATGGAGGGAGAGAGAGAGGGAAGAAGGAAGGGAGGAAATGAGGAAGGAAAAGAGAAGGAATAAGGGAGAGAAAGAGGAAGGGAGGAAGGCAGGGAAAGTGGGAGAGAGGGAGGAAGAAAATGAGGAAGGCAGGGAAGGAAAGAAATATATACTTCAATCTAAACTTTGAGGCCATTAGTTTTCTAGCTAGCAATAGACAGCATATTTCATCATGAGTCCTTTAGAATTGTGGCTGGTCAAAAGATTAATGTTTAAAATCTTTGAAAGTTGATTATCTCTACATTACTCCAGTTATTATGTAAACTGTTCTCTTAGCTCTGTCCACTTCATTTTGTATTAGTTCGTACAAGTCTTCCCAGGTTTTTTCAGAAACTATGCCCTTCATCATTTCTTACACCATAAGAATATTCCTTCATTGTTCATATACTGTATGTAACTTGTTCAGCCATCTCCCCAACTGATGGACATTGCCCCAGGTTCAACTTATCTGACATTACCAAAAAAAACCCCAAAAACAAAAAAACAAAAACCTGTTAAGAATACTTTGATATGTATATGGGTCCTTTTCCTCTTTCTTTGATCTCTTTGGGTTTAGATGTGGTAGTGGTATTGCTGGGTCAAAGGGTAGGCAAGTACAATAGCTTTGGGGGCATAGTTCTAAATTGCTTTTCAGAATAAACAGACTAGTTCACAGCTTCACCAACAATACACTTACTTTCCTACAGCCCCTCTTTTCCCTTCTTTGTCTTCTTAGTCAATTTGATGAGTATGAGTTGGTACCCCAGAGTTATCTCAATGTATATTTCTTTAATTATTAGTGTTATTTAAAGGATTGATTTTTACATAAGGTTATTGACAGCTTTGATTTCTTCCTCTAAAACGGCCTACTCAAATGCTTTGGCCATTTTATCAATTAGTGAATGGCTCTTATTCTTGTAAATTTAACAATTGGAAATGAGACCTTTATCAAAAAAACTTGCAAATATACCTCCCCCTTTCCTGTTTTTCTTCTAATTTAGCTGTTTTGGGGTTTATTATTTGTCCAAAACCTTTTTAACTTTATGTAATCAAAATTATCCATTTTGTCTCCTATGAACCTCTCTATCTCTTATTTGGCCATTTATTTGGCCACAAACTCTTCCCCCTAGCCATAGATTTGACAGGTAATTTCTTCAGAATGGGTAGTTTTCAAAGGAAGTAAGTCAGCCTATTAAAAAAAAAATATGCAAAAAAATGCTCTAAATCAGTAATAATTAGAGAATATAATTAAAGCAACTTTGAAGTACTTTAAATTCTCCTTTATACTGGTAAAAATGACAAATTTTTTTAAAAAATGAAAATATTGGAGCAACTGTAAGAAAACAGGTATTTTTTCTCAATAGTATTTTATTTCCCAACTACCTGTAAAGACAGTTTTCAACATTCATTCTTGTAACACTTTGTGTTCTCAATTTTTCTCCCCCTTCACCTTTACCTCTACCTTCTCCAAGAGAGAAAGCAAACCAATATAGAAGAAAATAGGTATATTAATAGACTATTGATGGTACTGTGAATTATTCCCGCCATTCAAGAAAACAATGTGGAACTATGTCCAAAAGTTTATCAAATCTTCCGTACTTTTAAATCCAGATCTATTTACCATTAGGCCCATGCTGTACTCCAAGGAAATTTTTTTTAAAGGAGGAAAAGGATTTTTGTGTACAAAATATTTGTAACAACTTTTTTCATTGTCATCAAAAATTGGAATCTAAGGGGCTACCTCCTCATTAGGAAATAGTCAATGACTAAACAAATTGTGATATATACATATACAAATATATATGTAACAATAGTAATGTGCCATAATAATGATGAAACTGACAATTATAGAGGAAAAGAAGAAGACCTTTATGAACTGTTTTAGGGGAAAGGTGAGCAGAACTAAGAGAACAATTTATACAATGACTACTTTACAGAAAAAAAACAACTTTGCAAAACATTAGAATACTGATCGATGTAATGATAAATTGCATGCAAAAAATGAAGATGAATACACATTAATGAATACAGAATAAGTAAAGATGAAACATGCCACTCACCTCCTGCTAAAGAAGTGATAAACTTAAAATACATGAAAAACATGCAATTTATTTATTTTCAGACATGGTGACTGAAGGAATTTGTTTTGCTAGATTATGCATGTATATCCTGAGGGTTTATTACACTGGGGTTTTTTTACTTGCTCAATGAGGAGATAACTAAGAGATTAAAAGAGAAAAGCAAAATAAAAAATAAATGAGAATTTCTATTGAAAGGGAAGAATTGATAGCTAGTGATTGTAGTGATGCCAAAAAAAAATCAGAAATGAAAGAAAAGAGAATCAATAAAGCATTTAAAAATACATTAAAAGGAGCAGCTAGGTGGCACAGTGAATAGAGCACCAGCCCTGACATCAGGAGAACCTGAGTTCAAATCTGGTCTCAGACACTAATACTTCCTAGCTGGGCAAGTCACTTAACCCCAACTGCCTAAGCAAAAAGCAAAATTAAATTAAATTAAAATTAAAAAAAGAAGGAAGTTTGGGAAAAGACAGGCAGAACAATTTTAGTACAGTTGCATATATAATGAGTTACAATCACTATTAGTGGCAGGAATAGCCACACAGATGAAATCATAGATCAGTAGAGTATTAAATTAAAATGATATCCCCTCTGTGGTTTGCTCAATTCCTTTACTGACATCTTAACTAGACCAATGACTTAAAATAGTGCAGAGGGACTTTAGTTCCTTCTGCAAATTCCAGGGGCACAATTTAGACCAAGTTACATATTTGTTCACCCTTTTAAGAAGATATGAACCCATGAACAAGCATTTATTTATTAAGCATTTACTTAGTGCCAAGCACTGGGAATACAAAAAAAAAAAAAAAGGCAAACCAGTCATTGCTCTGAAGAAACTTACATTGACATGTGGTAGCCAATATATAAATAGATACCAACATAACAGGTGGAAGGTAGCTTTGGAAAGGAAGACTCTGAGAGTTCTAGGCAAGAGGAGAAGTCAGGAAACACTTTTCCATAGATGTGGCATTTGAGCTGAGTCTTAAAAGAAGCCCAGGATTTTAAAAACTAAAGACAAGTAAAGAGAGAGTTGTAGGCCCTCGGGACAGCCAAGTCAACAGCAGAGGACAGGAGACAGAGCACTGTCTAGGAGGAACAGCAAATAGACCAGATTATTGGGTTACAGGGTATGTTGAAAGAAAAAAAGAAGGAAACAAGTTGTGAAAAGTGTTAAATGCCAAACAAAGGAATCTCTACTTGATCCAGGAGATATTAGAGTCCCTGGAGGTTGTAAATCAATATAAAGTAATCTCAGGAAGAATAAGCAGCTCAGTTCAGATTTCTGTTTAATATTAGATATCTTCAAAGTAAAAAACAAGGAAAAGTGCTTTCAAAAGTCAAATGTTGTAAACAACATATTTATATAATTTCTGATCTTTATGAAGTGCTTTACATAATTCATCTGGTCTTCCCAACACAGTTGAAGTATGTATGGTATATATCACCATTTCACAAACTGGGAAACAGACTGAGAGAAGTTTAAACCAAGATCAAAGGGGAAGAAACAATTCAAGCTTCAAGATTCAAGCTCAGTTCTTCTGACCAGGTTCAAGGCTTTTTTTTGTTCTCTATCTATGCTATGTCTTTTTATTATCTGTTCAACTGCTCCCTCTCTGTTACTAAATGTAATTGAATAAAAGTTGGTATAAGTTCAAACTAGGTATGTTTTAGTGAGATTATAGAGTAGAATTTTACCTCTATAAAGAATGAATTGAGTTCAGGAAGATGCTGGAAGAGGTTCAAGGCTGCAGTGTCTGTTTTGGTTTGTCTCTGTACTACTTCTTCTGCTGATAATCTTGGAGGGTGAGGTTCCTTTAGAATAATTTTAAGGGAAAAAATAATTAAAAAGTACATATACAACACACATTACACATGTGTCACACAATTTAAAGCTACTTTACTCTTTAGGCAAACCTTCAATTGCTGAGAATTACAAAAGAATAGAATTGTTATTACCATTACACAGGATAAAGCATTCCTTCAATTCCCAAATTCAATTAGTTTTCAAGTCTTATTAATCCTATCTTTACCTCCTTTCTCTTCTTTCCAATCACACAGTCTCTACTCTGGATGAGATGCCCATCATCTCTTACCTGGAAAATTTCATCAGTCCCCCTTATGTCTCTCCCTCACCTTCAGATTCTCTCCTATCTAGTCTTAATCTCCACCCACTGCCAAATTGATATTCCTAAAACAGAAATTTGACTATGTCACAAACATCGTACTCAAAAATCTTCTGTGAACTCTTTTTTGCCTCCAGGATAAAGTACTACCTCCCTAGCCTAATCTAAAATTCTTCTTTATCTGCCTTCCTTCTGCCTCTCATTTCACTTGATATATTGTCCCTTCTGATCCAACGTGCTTACAATCTCTTCTTCCTAGACAACCTTCCTCTCAAGTTTCTAGGTCTTTGCCTCAGTCAGTGCTCCTCCACATCTAGAAAGTTCTTTCTCCTCATTACAGAAGGACTAGCTTCTTTCAAAACACAACTTGAGTGGCTCCTTTTCCAGAAGGTCTTGGGATATCCCCTAATTAGGAGAATGCTCTCTGAATAGCAAACACTTTGTTTTAACTTATTTGCATACATTTTATAAAACCCGAGCATAAGGTTTTCTCCTTGAGGGCACATATTATTTCAAGTTTGTCTTTTATTTCCAGCACCGGGCATTTTATTTTGCAGGGACTTCATAAGTATTTAACACACTGAACTGAATACACAAACAGGTGAGGAATGAAGTACACACTTTAAAACAAACCCAGCACCAAACAAAATAGGAAGTTGTAAATATAGAGCTATTAGGTACCTAATGAAAACTGATTCAATCAGGTCAGAATTCATTTATGTAGCTAGAATGTATCTGTGAATTAGAGTGAGAACCAATGATCCAAATGTATGTATATCCCATGAAAGTAAAAAATGCTAAGCCTGAATGCCAGCTGCTGGATGGTGACTCATTCACAAGGAGAGCCCCATCTTACAGCTGACTGAAAGATGCCCACAAATGAGCCCTTAAGTGAAGCTCTTTTTCATTTTATTTATTTTATTTCATCTGCAGATTTGTTGGGTTTCAACTTCCTGGAACAATATGTCCCTCCCAGGATAAACCAATCCCTTCTAATCTCATCACCATGTGGTAATTTAAGCCTTAGATACATAACACCTTCCTAGCTCCTCATCTGATTAGAGGGCTGAAGGCTCTTCCTTATTTTATAAAAGGAAAAAATTGGATTTCCAACTCAGTTTCAACTCCATAAAACATTCTATGGATATCTTATGGTGTCTTTCTCCTTCCCCTAGCACCCAGTTTCCTTTTGTATGTTGTCTTCTGCCACTGTATTATAACCTTCTTGAAAGCAGGGTCTTTCCTTTTTCCTACTGCATTCCTACCATATAGTACTGTGCCTGACATATAGTTCCTTTTTCTTTCCAGCAATAATTTAAGTGTGTTAAGTAAATGGTCAAATAAAGAAAATTTTTACTTTTTGGTGTGTCTTAATGGTAGGAAAAGAAATAGAAGTTTACTATTTCATTCAGCAAACCATTCCACTGCTGGAGAACTAATCTACCATCATGAATCTTCCCTTCTCAAAGGCAATAAGGAGCAAGTCTGCTCTCTTTACAGACCTCTAGCCCCTTCAAAACTCAGCCTTGGCAAAAGTGATGAAATAATCCATAAAGCAAGATTATATAGTTACATTGACTCTTGTTATTTTGAAATATAATTAAATTGATATTTAATAATTCAAGAATATCATAATGTTCAATCATGTCTGACAGTTATCCCATTTGGGATTTTCTTGGCAAAGATACTGGAAGGTTTGCTATTTCCTTCTCTAGCTTATTTTACAGATGAGGAAACTGAGGCAAAGAGGGTTAACTGACAGGGTCACGGAACTTGTAAATGTCTGAGGTCAGATTTGAATTTAGGACGATGACTTTTCTTGACTCCAAGTCCAACATATTCACTGTGTCACTTAACTGCAGATATTGCATAATACTGCTGTACTATAACTTTTCCCCCCAATGTTTTGAATATGGGATAAGGACTTAAAAATACAAGACTCTCAAAATATTTGTAATGTCAATCTTCGGCAATTTGATACTTCCTAATGTCAATAACTTATTAATGATTTACCTTTAATAGTTGGCAGGGTGTTTGCCCAAAATTGTTAATCATTCCTTCTAAAGCTTTTCTTTCTTTTTCATCTGTTAAGGCATCAAGATCCACTGCTCCTAAAGCCATGAAAAGTAATAAAAAAATAAAAATAGAGGCAAAAAAATCAACAAGTCTCTCACTGACACAGATTTCTAAATTCACAGTTATCTGAAATATTATGAGCCCTTCAATACAGCACTTAACCATACTGTCAATAGGTCATATTTGAAATGGTGAAGAATAATCTTGCTTACTTTTACTATTTCTAAGAACCCTGGTTTTTATTTTTCCTCTCTCCACCTCAATAAATATCTCTTTTGAAGCTTTCTCCCATGCTTTCTCTAAACACCAATCCTGCTTAGCAATATGGAAAAGTAAAGAATCACCATGAAAATTTATAACTAGCTGGTCACATAATAAAAGCAAGAGATAACCAAATAACAGCTCTCATGTGTTCAATTTTTGGTACATTCACAGTATCAGGAGCTTTAAAAAGGAAGTTTCCTAGTACACTGGGTGTGCTTTCTGTGGATAATTTATGAGACAAAAAAGAGATGAGTGCATATCTTTTTTTGATCTGGACAATTGGAAGGGATATATACATTAATCCCATCATGATCCATTAAAGTATTGAACAAAGATCCCAATATAATTTCTTATATTATGTTCAAAAAAATAAACTTTACATCTACAAAATGGGCAAAGTTATTTTGGATTTTGCCCCTGTACCCATCCTCTATTCCAATTTAAGTGGCCAAATGGCTGTTCATCATTACAGTCCATCTTTGTAGAGGTGCTCCCTTTCTCTGTCTGGAATGTACTCTCTTTTCTTCTCCACTTTTTAAAAATCCTAGCTTCCTTCAAAGCCCAGTTCAGGGCCCACCACTTATATGTGATCTTTCTGAATTCTAACAATTATTAGCATTACCACCTTTTTGAAACTACTTTGTATATGCTTTTGTATATTTGGTATTCTCACATGGAAGATCCATCATAAAAGGGGCTATTTTGTTTCTTCCTTTGCTCTATCATCTAACACAAGGGCTTGTGTAGAATAAATGCTTAATAGATGCTGAACTGAACTAAAATTTGAAAGTAAGTAAAGCTTATTGACCTTCTTTTAAAAAGTTGTTCTATATAAACTTAAGACCTTAGGAAGAAATATATCCACAACTATCCATATTTAAATGTAGAGTAGAAAAAGGACTGATCTTGGAGTCAGAGGATCTGGATTCAAATCCTACCCCTGAGGCTTACCTGGATGACTTTGGGTAGTCAATTTAACCTCCCTTGATCCCAGTTTCCTCATCTGCAAAAGGAGATTGGGATGGGGAATCTTTGAAGACTAAATACTATTATCATATGATACTGCAGAAAAAAAAAATCTAATAACCTGAGATTCTCTTTATTTCCCAGAAAAATGGATTTTGTTGAAAAAATTTTATATTAAAAAATGTTTTGTTTACTGTGAAAATATTAAGGATTTTGGATTAGTCATTTTCTTTTCAAATTTAGTGAATGGCCAAAAAAAGTGAATATGAAGACTATCCAAAAAAAAAGAACCAACTCACCATATATACAGTAAGAGAGTTAAGTGTTCAGGTATAAAGAACAAGAGATTTAAGTCATGTGAAACAGAGACATCCAAGGTTAGAGGCTAGAAAAAGATGCAAACTCCTTAAGAGACTGTCTCATTTGTTTCTTATATTCCAAGTATCTAGCATAATGCCTGGAACATTGTAGATGCTTAATAAACGACTGTTGTATGTATCTTATCAACTAAATGGTCAAAGGATATGAACAGACAATTTTCAGATGATGAAATCAAAACTATTTCCAGTTATATGAAAAGGTGCTCCAAATCTCTATTGATCAGAGACCTGTCAGATTGGCTAAGATGACAGGAAAAGATAATGATGAATGTTGGAGGGGATGTGGGAAAACTGGGACACTGATACATTGTTGGTGAACTGTGAACGGATCCAACCATTCCGGAGAGCAATTTGGAACTATGCTCAAAAACTATCAAATTGTGAATACCCTTTGACCCAGCAGTGTTTCTACTGGGCCTATATCCCAAACAGATTTTAAAGGAGGGAAAGGGACCCACATGTGCAAAAATGTTTGTGGCAGCTCTTTTTGTAGTGGCAAGAAACTGGAAATTGAATGGATGCCCATCAAATGGAGAATGGGTGAATAAATTATGGTATATGAATATCATAGAATATTATTGTTCTGCAATAAACGATCAGCAGGATGATTTCAGAGAGGCCTGGAGAGATTTGCAAGAACTGATGCTGAGTGAAATCAGCAGAACCAGGAGATCATTGTACACGGCAACAAGACCGTATGATGATCAATTCTGATGGATATAGCTCTCTTCAACAATGAAATGTTTCAAACCACTTCCAATTGTTCAGTGATGAAGAAAGCCATCTACACCCAGAGATAGGGATATGAATATGGACCACAACATAACATTTTCATTCTCTCTATTGATGTTTACTTGCAATATATTTCCCTTCTCAGATTTTTTTTCTTATAGATCCGATTTTTCTTGCACAGCAAGATAACTGTAAAAATATGTATACACATATTCAATTTGTCAAGTATTTTAACATAATTAACATGTAGTAGACTTCCTGCCATCTGGGGGGGAGGGGAGGCTAGGGGGGAAAAATTTGTAATGGAAAGCTTTGTAAGGGTCAATGTTGAAAAATTACCCACATATATGTTTTGCAAATAAAAAGCTTTAATAACATATATATATATATGTATATATATATATATCTTATCAACTTAATTATGTAGTGTATGTCAAGGATTTCAAAAGGAGACACACATTAGGGTAATTGTTGTTTTTAGAACAGTATTCAGTACCCAATGGTAAAGTATAGGATATTCCTGGAGGATTTTTGAGAGTAACAGGGCTACCTGAGAAGAAGGAATTTTAATACTCTGAAAAATAAAATATCACTATTGCACATTTCAATCTATGTGGTTTTCTTAACATATATTCAGATACACTTACAGATATCATTATCAATCTTCACGTACACATGAGATAAAAGAGAAAAAAAAAGTTCAGTAAAAGCTACGTTCTTATTTACCTCAATATTGATAAATTATGGTCCCCAAGAAAACTTCTTGTTTTTTTACAAGTATACAGAAAGGTCCTGTCCACATTTTAAAAGCACCAATAAATACTATTTGAAGCTTTCAGAACTATTGGTTTTAATGTGGGATAAGAAGATAGTGAGAATATGAGATTTGAAGTCAAGATAGATCAGGATTCAAATTCCACTTCTGATACTTTTTAACTGAATAACTACGGGTAAATCTTTTTGAGGTTTAGTTCTTTCATCCTTAAGATGATGGTAGTAACATTTATAGTAATATAACTTAATTGAGTTATAAAAATTAGAGGAAGTTGGATTGACGTAGGGGGATTACCACTAAGGATGCCTTATTACCTTCTCCTTTCCTTTTTCATCCACTATCAGAACTGGGACAGTTCTGAATCCCAGAGGTAGCCTGACTATTCACACAGCTTGGATGAGAGCAGAGGCATCAACTATTCATTCTGGTGAGGTGAAAGACTATCAGACTTGATCACCTGCATTGCCTTTATTGCCTGCAGATTCTTGGCGTTGTCATCTGACCTACGGATAAAATCTAAGGACCCCTGAGCCTAAATACTTGGGACATCTGGGCTTTTCCATCTTTCCTGTAGTGAAATTTCTTTTATGTGTTGCTTCTCAATTAGAATGTAAGCTCCTTAAGAACTGTGGCTGTCTAGCTTTTTCTATTTGTATGCACAATCTGGGCACATTGTAAGCAGGCAATCATTTTTTCATTCATTCAAATGAAATAATATACACAAAATGCTTTACAAAACTTAAAATATATAAATGTTGAATATTACTAATGATTTTTGCCCAAGGCCTAGATCTAGTTTCTTTCAAAGTTAGCAAAACTATGTTGTTATGCTCTAAACTTATCTTAAAATGGATCTATCTAGTCAAAAGTTAAAAGGAATTCAAATATAATATTATTTGTAACTAAATTCTAAAACAAACAAACAAACAAAAAAAACCTTTTATAGAATACCAGCCTTAAAAACCTTGGTTTTTTTTTTTTTTGTGGGGGTGGGGGGGGAGTGGGGAAGGGATTGGTTTGATTTAGTTTTTTAGTTTTGTATTTTCTGCAAGACAACTGGAGTTAAGTGATTTGCCCCAGGTCACAGAGAAGTGTCAAACATCTGAAGCCAAATTTGAACTCAGGTCCTCCTGACTCCAGCGTCAATGCTCTATCTTCTGTGCCATTTATCTGTCCCAAGAACCTTGTTTTAAATAATCTTATATGATTTTACAGGAAGGATTCTTTTGAAAATCAGGCAGGACTCTTTTGATTAGGGTTTATTTTGCAGGACTGAGCCCATCTGGCTAAAATTCCACCTTCTGGTCTTTGATATAATAAAGGGAAAAAGAAACAAAGTCAAAATTACAGTTTTGTACATTAGGTTACAAAGTTAATGTTAAGTTCAAATACAAAATAAAAACACATTTAGAACTTTTTCAAATGATGTTCCAAGTCACTCATATCACAAAAAAGAAAGTATTAAAATTTATACCTTCATAACTGCAATAGTAGAAAACATTGAGTGCTTCCACTGCCTCTGGACCCCTTTGTTTATAGCCAAAAATCAGATCTATCCATTCATGAAGATGAGCAGAAACATACTCTGACTCCTAAGACAGGAAGAACTTGTATTAACAATAAATATTTTCCATCTTATAAAAAAATTATATATCATATTTGGAAATCAAGATGAAAATTTCCATTTATGATTCCTAATATGCTGTGATTGTTGTGCCACAGTTTCCCTGTCTCAGTTTCCCTCAATTGCTGTTTCAATATCCCTTAATTGTGCTGCCCCAAAATAGCACTCTCCACTTCCTGACCTTCAGAAATAATTGGACTCACATTCAAAAGGAGTTATAAAACCTCCAGATGGCCAGCCTCGACATACCCCTTATCTGTATGACCCAGACTAGTAGTCTTCTTTGCCCAGTTTCTGTCTCAGGAATCCTTCACTCCCTACCTGCTAGAACTGAATTTATGGTTTCCTTGGACACCAGATGTGCTCAGCTGTTCCCATGAGTTCTTTGTCTCCCTGGGCTATGGAGATTATAAAATTCGTGTTCCTCACCAATGAGGTGCTGAATACTTTGTACTATACAGTCGGCTGACATGTCTGTCAGTCTAACTCTATGGGCTGGACTGTGTGATTTGAGACATAAGTCTCAGCAGTCCTGATCCATAGCTATGGATTCTGAATTCTCAATTAACATCAATAAAGCATTACCTAATTTCCAATGTGTGATACTGCCTCAGTTTCTCCCTGAGCATTACATGATCACAAGTTTTACATGAGTTAGGTAAATCCTTGCTTCTTAAATTAAAAAAGAAAGGCTTGGGAAATAAAGATATGATGAAGTCTTGACTATCCAGAATGATGTGAGTGAGGTGGGACAGGAAAGGAAAGCTCAATAGCTACAGCAGCATCAAGCTTTCATCCTTCCCATCTTCAGCATCTCTCTCTAACATATCCTACCCTCTCTCTTCTGACACTGCTACCCCTGAGGCCTGCAGACCCCTATCACCTCTCTCCTAAACTGCTGCAGAAGCTTTCTTTTTTTTTTTTAATTTTATTTTATTTGCATAACATATGTGTGGGTAATTCTTCAACAATAACCCTTACATAGCTTTCTGTTACAAATTTTCCCCCCACCTCCCCACCCCTCCCCTAGATGGCAGGATATCCACTACATGTTAATTATGTTAAAATACTGGAAAATCGAATATATGTATACATATTTCCAAACTTATCATTATTGTGCAAGAAAAATCTTATCTACACAAACGATATATCAGATAAAGGAAACACAATGTAAGCAAACATCAATCAAGGAGTATGAGAATGTTATGTTGTGGTCCACATTTCACATGCCTCTCTCTGGGTGTATATGGCTTTCTTCAGTGAACAATTGGAGGTGGTTTGAAACATTTCATTGTTGAAGAGAGCCATGTCCATCAGAATTGATCGTCATATAGTACTGTTGTTGCCGTGTATAATGATCTCCTGGTTCTGCTCATTTCACTCAGCATCAGTTCATGCAAGTCTCTCCAGGCCTCTCTGAAATCATCTTGCTGGTCATTTCTTACAGAACAATAATATTCCATAATATTCATATACCATAATTTATTCAGCCATTCTCCAATTGAAGGGCATCTATTCAATTTCCAGTTTCTAG
>JAJPUD010003077.1:256720-272736 GCA_023553655.1 Myrmecobius fasciatus | reverse complement strand
CCTAATCCAATCTCACAACTTTCTATTCCCAATAATTGGTCCTATTTGATTCATTAAATTATTATCTCCTTTAAGGCAGGGATCTTTGCCTTTTTCTATAACCTCAGTGCTTATCACAGTCCTTGGCATATAGTAGGCACTTAATAAATGTTTATGGATCAGTTTGACAGATAAAACCCAACTCTACTTCATCTATATAGGGTGTTTAACTCCATCCAGAATTCCAGGGGACTATTCTTTGTCTATCCTTCCTGACTGTTCTTTTGTATCTCTCTTCAATCAAACTTATTTGTTTCACTTTCTACTTTGTTCTATTACATTTTATCTAGTGGTGTTCTACTCCCCTTCCCTCCCCAGTCATCCCAGTTCTCTATTTGGAAGCATTAGCCTTTGTACAAGGCTGAGATTAATAATCTCAGTAGTCACACCTATCTCTTAAATCTTGATTTAGGAAATGTTAATACCAATGCTGGGTCAGGAACACAAAGCTACAGGCTTTTTCCTCACCTACATAAATGTCAGATAAAAGAAAATACTACCTTTCCCTATAATACATGATAAAATTCTGATCCTTCCTTAGTCTGGAACAAGACAGGAAGAAGTATAGACTAAGACCTAGTCATGCTAGAGTAAAATCCTTTCCTTTTTTTTTTTTTAATAGGGTTAATGGACTAGAATATCAAAAAAAGATGTGGATCTCAGCAAAGAATTTGACAAATAATCTTATGATTTTCTTCTGTTGAAAATTCCTTCTATGAGACCGATATGGTGCTGATAGCTAAACCAGGTAGGGTGAAAACAGACAAAGAAAACTATAGACCAATTTCCCTAATGAATATTGATGCAAAAATTTTAAATAAGATATTAGCAGTGAGATTACAGAAAGTCATTCCCAGGATAGTACACTATGACCAAGTAGGATTTATACCAGGGATGCAGGGCTGATTCAATATTAGGAAAACTATCAGCATAATTAATTATATTAATAACCAAACTAACAAAAACCATATGATTATCTCAATAGATGCAGAAAAAGCATTTTATAAAATCCAACACCCTTTCCTATTAAAAACACTAGAGAGTATAGGAATAAATGGGCTTTTCCTTAAAATGATCAGTAGCATCTATTTAAAACCATCAGCAAGCATCATAGGTAATAGAGACAAACTAAAACCATTCCCAATAAGATCAGGAGTGAAACAAGGCTGCCCACTGTCACCATTACTATTTAATATTGTATTCGAAATGTTAGCTTTAGCAATAAGAGAAGAAAAAGAGATAAAAGGAATTAGAGTAGGTAATGAAGAAACCAAATTATCACTCTTTGCAGATGACATGATGGTATACTTAGAGAACCCTAGAGACTCAACTAAAAAACTACTAGAAACAATTCACAACTTTAGCAAAAGTGGCAGGATTCAAAATTAATCCACATAAATCATCAGCATTTTTATATATTACCAACAAAATCCAGCAGTAAGAGATACAAAAAGAAATTCCATTCCAAATAACAGATGATAGGATAAAATATTTGGGAATCTATCTGCCAAGGAAAAGTCAGAAACTATACGAACTAAACTACAAAACACTTTCCACACAAATAAAATCAGACCTAATCAATTGGAAAAAACATTAAGTGCTCATGGGAAGGCAGAATGAACATAATAAAAATGACAATGCTACCCAAAGTAATCTACTTATTTAGTGTCATACCAAACTCCCAAGAAATTATTTTACAGATCTAGAAAAAATAGTAGCAAAGTTCATTTGGAAGAATAAAAGGTCAAGAATTTCAAGGGGATTAATGAAAAAAAAGGCAGATGAAGGTGGCCTTGCTCTACCAGATCCCAAACTATATTATAAAGCAGCAGTCATCAAAACCATTTGGTACTGGATAAGAAATAGAGCAGTCGATCAGTGGCATAGGATAGGTTATCAGGACAATCTAGGTAATAACCTTAACAATTTAGTGTTTGATAAACCCAAAGACCCCAGCTTTTGGAATAAGTACTCACTATTCGGCAAAAACTGCTGGGAAAATTGGAAACTAGTGTGGAAGAAATTGGGGCTTGACCCATACCTAACACCATATACTAAGATAAGATCTAAATATGTTCATGATCTAGATATAAAGAGTGATATTGTAAGCAAATTAGAGGAACATAGTATAGTTTACCTCTCAGACCTGTGGAGATGGAATACATTTATGTCCAAAGAAGATCTGGAACTCCTAATTGAACACCAGATAGATAATTTTGATTATATTAAGTTAAAAAGTTTCTGTACAAACAAAACAAATGCAGACAAGATTAGGAGGGAAGCATCAAATTGGGAAATCATCTTTACATTTAAGGGTTCTGATAAAGGCCTCATTTCTAAAATATGTAGAGAATTGTCTCATATATATAAGAATTCAAGCCACCCTTCAATAGATAAGTGGTCAAGGGATATGAACAGACAATTTTCAGATGATGAAATTAAAACCATCTATAGCCATATGAAAAGTTGCTCCAAATCACTATTGATCAGAGAAATGCAAATTAGGACAACTCTGAGATACCACTGCACACGTGTCAGATTGGCTAAAGTGACAGGAAAAGATAATGATGAATGTTGGAGGGGATGTAGGAAAACTGGGACATTGTTGGTGGAACTGTGAACGGATCCAACCATTCTGGAGAGCAATTTGGAGCTATGCTCAAAAAGTTATCAAACTGTGCATACCCTTTGACCCAGCAGTGTTTCTATTGGGCCTATATCCCAAAGAGATCTTAGAGGAGGAAAAGGGACCCACATGTGCAAGAATGTTTGTGACAGACTTTTTTGTAGTGCTAGAAACTGGAAACTGAATGGATGCCCATCAATTGGAGAGTGGCTGCATAAATTATGGTATATGAATGTTATGGAATATTATTGCTCTGTAAGAAATGACCAGCAGGATTTCAGAGAGGCCTGGAGAGACTTGCATGAACTGATGCTAAGTGAAGCGAGCAGAACCAGGAGATCATTATACACAGCAACAGCAATATTACATGATGATCAATTCTGATGGACATGGCTCTCTGCAACAAAGAATTGTCTCAAACCAGTTCCAATTGTTCACTGAAGAAGACCATATACACCCTGAGAGAGGGATGTGAAATATGGACCACAACATAATATTTTCATGCTCTCTATTGATGTTTGCTTGCATTGCGTTTCCTTTCTCTGATTTTCTTTTTTTTTTTCTTGTAGATAGGATTTTTCTTGCACAACCTGTCAACTATTATTACATTATTAACATGTAGTGGACTTCCTGCCATCTAGGGGAGGGGAGGGGCCTGGAGGTAAAATTTGTAATGGAGAGCTTTATAAAGATCAATGCTGGGGAACTACCCATACATATGTTATATAAATAAAAAGCTTTAATAAAAAAAAATTTAAAAAAAAGAAAATGGAAGTGTCAATTGTAGGTTGATATCATTAAGTGGATTCTGGACTGCCTGGTTGGCTAACTAAAGTCAAAGAGTTATGACTAATGTATCAGTGCCAAATGGGAAAAAGTTGACTAAAATAATACCTCATGGCTCAGCCTTGAGCTCTATTCTATTCACTATGTTTTACTAATAACTTGCATGAAAGCAAGACTGGTATATTTACAAAATATGAAAATGGTGTAAACCTTCAAGCTATAATTTGTGATAGTACTAGGATATTGGCTTTAATATGACAGTAAGACTGTTGCCAAAAGCTGACACCTTTTACCTCTCCCCTTCCAGGACTTTGAATACCTTCATGAATTTTATTGAAAATTTAAGGTAATTATAATCATCTGGTTTAAGAACCCAAAGGTGAAAGCAGAAGGTAGATGGGACTACAGAAAGGTAAATGGAAAGGGATATATAATTTTGTATATTTATTTAAGATTTTCAAAGCACTTAAAAACTGTTACTTAATTTGTTCCTCATAACAGCACTGTAAGATAGATGCTGTTGTCTCCATTTTATAAATAGGATAATTGATTTGCCCTAGGTCATACAGCAGATAAGGGTCTAAGACAAGGGTTCAAATACTAATACAAACTCCAGTACTCTATCTATCTATTGTATGTCCCTTCTACCTCTATTTTGGGCAGAGAAGATATAACTCAACTAAAAATAAAGGTTGGGGTTCTCCCATTTGGAATGATGAATCTAGAAGTCTTATAACTTTTTGTTTGCTTATTAATGTATTTATTTATTTTGTATCAGCAAAGTAGACCTGTGAAATTTATTGACAAATGTTGTAAATATGTTGACTAGTTCTGAAGCATCTTGGCCCTCAATGGTGACATTCTAGAAGAGCAATAATACTTCCCCAAGGAAGCAAAAGATATAGGAAGAGCCTCATTGTATGACATTTATAGAAACAAAGACAGCATCATGTGGAGATTGAGCAAATGACAGCTATAGGGAGGGGCAGAATGCCATAGCACAGGAGAGAGCTTTTATACAAAATTAGTAGGTGCAAAGTAGAGAATAGAGATGAGGCAGTTCATGGTGTGACATGAGAACCACACCTTGTAACTATAGGAGAGTGAGCCCAGAAACAGTGAGTCACAATTGGTTTTCAAGGTATGGAGTAAGATAGACAAAAGCAGAGAAAAGTCTTCTAGTTCCAGATAGTCATGAAATTTAAACTGTTCCTCACCCTAGATCATCAGGGTTTTAGAGAGTTATTAAGAAAGGAAGCCCAATGATCTTCATTGATGAATATGTGAAAGATTATTTTCATTTCTGTATGGACAGCTGGAAACGATTATATTGCACTTCTATCCCAATTAAATATTTCGCCATTCGTTTTGTGATTTTTACATTATCTAATAATAGATTAGGCATTGAATAGATTTGGCTCAAAGCACTATAATTTATTTGCATCCAACAGAGGAACACCTGGGAATTTCAAAGTGAATGGGGTTTAAGTGGTTTAGTCCTGGACAGTGAGATTAGGATAGAAAGAGAAATCTACAGACCAGAACAATAAGCTGAATGACAAGGGGAAACTTACTAGTAATAACATGAAGTCAGATTTTAAAAAAATCAATTTAATAAGTTAGACTGATCCTAATGACATAAATATGTTGTAGAATCCACACACAAAACTTTTCCTTCTTGATAGCAGGTCTTGTCTACCAAAATCATAACCTTCAAAAACCTGACATCATCATCATGGCACAAGGATACATTAAAGTAGGGTTTTGATGGCATTTGAAAATTTGTAAACTCTTTTATAATTTATAAGCATTTTTCTACTCTGCTAGAACCTAATAACAATTCTGTGGGATGAGTAGTAAAGGATTATTATTTTCTTTTTACAAATGGGGAAACTGAGGCTGAGGGAGACTAAATGACTTGTCCAATGCCAAAGAATTAAGAGCATATTATATTCAAGTATCTATTCTTAAATTACTGGTCATGTCAGATTTATAGCAGTGATGATATCTCACTAAGACAATAGTACTGGGAAATATCACCATTCTTCCATCTGCTTTTGGGTGTCCCTAAGCAAGCCATCCTGCCTCTCCCAGATTTCATCTCCCTAAGTGAAAAATGAAGATATGCTTTGCCACTGGGGTATGTTTGAAAAACATTATAGACAACTCTGACAGAAAACTCTCACTAGTGGAAACATGGTGTCTGTAACTTTGGAACCATTGGTAAGAAAAAAGAAAATGACTTTTTAAAAAATTAAGGTTTTTTATTGCCTTTAAAAGGATCCAGTTCAAGTTTATTTCAATTCTAAAGGAAAGATACCAGTGATCTTAAATTTTATATTCTATTGCCCCTAGTATATTAATTAAAAGGCATGAATTTCACACTTATTTCCCTAAGGGAACTCCCTTTCCTTCCCCTTCCTCTGAAAGTTCTCTGCAAAGGATAAATGCTTAGTGACATGTTTTGTTATTGTTTTGTTTTGTTTTATTTTGAATATGTGTTGTTAGCTCTCTGTTCCAAAAAGCATTGGCAGTCTCTGAGGGTTAATTCTTTTGGATAACCACCCCACCACTGGTAGACTGTCCCCTGGAACTATGGACCTGGAGATATGCCATCAGTCTTTGAGGGATATTGCAAAAGGTTGCTTTTCCTTCTTCATCACTAGGTTACGGAAGCTGATGGAGATCAGCTGCTGCGCTTTGTAAATGCCTTCCATTCTCTCACCTGCTCTGCATGACTACTGAACTGAGCTATGTTGTGACAGTCTGCCTGCTCTTCCCTGTTCAGATTAATGAATACAGCTTTAACTGTTAATTCAAAGCTAGTCAAGCTTATATCCAACAATTAGAGACCAATTTTCATATTCAGTTGGGGTGTATGTGTGTGGAAGAGGTGGGGAGGACTATAATTTGGTGGGATTCTTTCTCTCTAGGTTTAAGATGAACAAGGGAATGTGAGAAAGTGAGCCTAAAAACAGCAGCCCAAACTCTCCCCAGGTCTAGCTATAATGAAACTTTTTTTTCAGGTTTAAATGTCTCTCAAAGCTCTACCAATGTGTCCCGAAGGGTTTGAGCTCCCTGCCCTTAGCTACACTATAATCCATCAAAAATAACTAGCACAGAGCCACACTGCACACATAGATGCCTTCAGGAGGGTCAAGAACCAAGCATGTGCTATAATGGGCGCCAGGACCAGAGCTCTGACACTCTCCTTCTTCCCCCCAACCATAAATAAATACAATAAAATAGATCTCCTGAGCCAATTTCCTGGAGGTATGAATTGGCTGTTTTTTAACTACGGAGGACAATGGAGATCATCTACCTAAGTCCAGCTTTTGCTACACCCTGTCCATCATCAAACAAGAAATCCCACCACACTGTTTCTCTTGGAAATATGTAGTGAAATATCAGGGGCCAGATTTTGGCACAATGGGTCTCCAACCAAAACTTTTGCTTATGATGAAGGAATGAATGTACCAAATTGAGATGCACCTGTACCCAGGTAAAGCAAGGCACTCAGAACATGGATAAGTTTGTCACTTGATTTTTTTTGGCCCAATTCTGTGCAATGCACAGGGCATGTATACAGCTTAGTTCTAGATCAAACAGAATCATAAGCTAGGTTCAGTATTGGCTCTGTTTCTTACTATTTGCATGAACTTGGAGAAATCATTTAATCTCTGTGGGCCTCAGTTTTCTCATATGTAAAGAGAGCCACAATAGTTGGTGGCCAATGTCCTTTCCAGATTTAAATCCAAAAATTTCAGGAGTACAGGTGAAACTGTCCCTAATGGCATATGTGCATTATATTAGTTTAATGGGCATGATCCCATATAGGCAGAAAGAGATAAGAAATATCTATTAGAAGCATATCTTTGTAGTGAAATAAAAAAGAAATTTGTGTTTAAGGTTATTGCTTTTCTTTCCCCCAAAAAAATTCATCAAGGCACTGAAAGTGGGAAAAATAATCCTCCCACAGTTCCAATAAGATTTGCTGTCATTCCAATTGCTGAAGGAAGGAAGGCTTAGAAAAGATCATTCTTTCTGTTGAGGTGCCTTCCTCCAAGAGGATATTTTAAATTGCCAGGTTATTATCAGCAATTTAGAACATCAGGAGGGGAAATAGGTTGCCTCCAGGAGAGGCCAGGATTCATTAGTTTTAAGTGCTAGCCTTGCAGAATTACCCATGATAGAGTTGCTGGTGGTAGAAGTGAATCACAGAGTTTCTACTTCTCAAGAAAAAAAAAAAGCTGCTATAAATCTGCTCCTACAATAAGATATTGCTCACCATAATCCAAGGATCAGGTGAGACATGAGAATCCCTAGATATTGCAATAAGATCCAAGGATGAAAAAAGAGCTCAGATATGAATGCCAAACACTTTTACATTAAAAAATAAATAAAAATTTTCACGGGGGAAAATAGAAGATGGAGGCTGAAAGAAGTTGTTAATGAAGTAAACATTTTTCAATTTAATATTTTAAAATTAGTTGCAGCATTATTGGATTTCACAAAATAGGGACCTCTATGAGTTTTTGTCAGGAAAATAAAGTCTTACAAAATTTTTTTGTTCACTATATGAGATATTGTAAGAACCTCTCTGCCTATCCCTCAATCTCAGAGACAAAATCGCTAGCAATACCCCCTTTGAATTTATAGGACTATCATTGGGAAACAAGGACTAAAATTCAATGATATCATTTCTAGAAGACAAAATAGTTCTGGGATCAATGACAGCCAAAAGATGCTGCCCTGAGATCTCTCTCAGTGAAAGCATCAAACGGTTTATCATAGTAGTGGGGAAAGGCATTGTCTAAGAGGTTTGCATAGAAATTAATAGGTAGTTTTTACACTTACCCTGCAAGCAAATGTAATCTCTCTCTCATTATGAAATGACTCTTAAAGAAGATTTTTTAAAATTTATTTTACATTGAAACAGACAGTTCTTGTAGAGTTATCTAACATCCTGCTGACTGAATGACTTTGTAAAACAGGGCTCAGGTATAAAAGGGTACAATCAGACCCATGAAATGAGGGTAGCACTTAAAAGAATATTGTTCATATGGGGAGCACTCGAAGGGTTTAATCAGGTCACACTGTATTTCATCCTGGAGCTACTGCAGGAGATGTAGGTTAGGCAGCTGGGCAGCAGAGAGAGGGACAGCTCCCAAATTGTGTTCATTATGCACTTTCTTGAAGCCCTCTGAAGACGTTCACCTTTTTCACCTCAAACAGCTGTGTCATCACCTTTCCTTCAGCTCTAACTCCACTTTAATGGATTTTCTGTGCTTCCAACTTTGAAGCTGTAGAGAGAAAGTAACCTCAACAGAGTACCAGAAGTGTTACTCAGATCAAAATGTCATCAATACCAAGGGAACGCTATAACTATAGACCAATGTGCAAATTTGTCAGTGGGGAAAGAAATCACACACACACACACACACACACACACACACACACACACACACAATTCTGTATCTTTGCAATATGCTCTGCAATTGGCCTGAGAAAGCTGATTATTTTTTTGGCTCCAGTTTTTCACACTACCATTTATCAAATGAATAAAGAAACCTGGCATTCGCTGTTTTATTTCTTATTCTAATTCTCCACAATATTTAAGAGGAAAGAAAGCTAGCAAAAATATTCACCAATGACATGTAACGCTGATGAATCTCTGCTTAGAAAGTTCATATTTGACAGGTAATAATGTGATGAAGGGAAAAAAAGCATGAATTAAGATGTGATGAAAAGTTCACACTTTCTGCAATTCGTGCACGGAAAAAAGAAGTGGGTGTCCTTTAATTGTTCACTTCTCTTCCAAGAAGACTTTTAAATGACCGATAAATACATGATGATTTTTAGATCAATGTTGTCTTTAAAAGAATGATTACCATCATTTTTGCAATTTATTAACACTTTAATGATTTCCAGTGTTGTGCATATCATAAGTACTTTTCAAATATTTTTTTTTGTAACTCAACACAAGAAACAGACTACAAGCCGCTCTTTGCCAAGAAAATCCCAAATGGGATCACAGAGAGTTAGATATAACTGAAAATGACTGAATAGCAAATAATAGCAACGAGAGGTAGGTTGGCATTGATTAGGTTACTTGCCCAGGGTCACACAGCTAGCAATTGTCTGAAGTCACATTTGACCTCAGTTTTTCTGACTCCAGGTCCAAGGTTCTATGCATTGGTTTGCCTAGGTTCCTAGTTTTAGATTCAAAGTAAACAAGAAATTTCTAGTAATGAGATCTATCAAAAAGTGGAATGGACTGTCTCAAGGGGAAGTTTTATTTCACTGGAGGTCAGCAAGCAAAAGCCAGAAAACCTCTTGGTTAGTATGTTATAGAGTAGATTATTGTTCAGAGATGCATTGGACTAAATGAGCTCCAGGGACAATTCCAAAACTAGGAATCTGTAAAATATATCAAGGAAAGGAACAACAATGAGGCTACCAAAACCAATCAGTTAAGTCTTCAAATTCTGATCAGTTACCTGAGAGAAATAGAGAGAGAAATTTTAAAAACTTAGAAATCACCTGCATAAAAGACTAGATCAGTATATCTTGCTTTATATAAACCATTACATAAAATTTGCATTTATTAATCATCCTGTATATATCTCACTCTATTCTAAACCCTAGTTTAGGTGGAATGGAAAAGCAAAATGTATATGACATGTTCTCTGTCCTCAAGCAAATAGAAGGACAAGTTACATGAGGTAATTAGAAAACAATGAAGTCATAAACTATGTGCTTTTATATTAGATGACATGGAAGTTCAAAAAAAGAAAAAGTTAATAGGGTTTATAAAATTCAGAAAACACAAGATGAAGAAAATGATAATTGAACTAGTTATAGGACTTTATATGGGTCTTGCTATTACTCTAGCTTTTCTAATTTTACTCTAGCCATAATCAGCAATCTTGAATTTCTGACTTCCTCTGGCTGATTTTTGTCTGATTTTCCAAGTTTCTTCATGCTTATGACTACTCATAGTCATCAAGACAAATAGTGGTCAATTATTCCCAGCTCCAAGGGTCAGGGTCACTGACAAAACTATTTCCTGAATGTACCTAAGCTTCTGAACTCTGGACCTTCATTTAATCTGGTTTCCAATATTTGCCAAATTACTCAAGCTTTCTCTGAATGCTTGGAATCCCAGGTGAATCCAATTGTATTTCCCTATTTCTGATTTACTACTCATCAATTAATCAAGAAGCATTTATTAAATACTTATTATTTGCCATACACTCTTTTAAGTACTGGAGATACAACTATAGTCAACATAAATATAAATTGAAGAAATACACATATCTAAAAAAGTCAGAAGGTAATTTTCAAAAGAACGGTACTTGCAGTTCAGGGGGCATGTGAAAAGGTGCAGGCAGGATAGAGCTAACATCATAAGAAAACTATCAGGGAACTCTGAGGTAATCTAGTTTCACTTACCTTATTTACAGATTGGAAAATTATGGCCCAGAGAAAAAAATTAATTTGATTACAGTAATGCAGCAAAAATTGGCAGGTTCAGCACTCAAATTTGTGTCTTTTGACTTTAAATTGTGTGTGTATAAATGTGTGTGTTTTCCCCTTTTCCAGAGAAACTTTCCATTCTGAATTAAATAGA
The DNA here is from genome assembly GCA_023553655.1 of Myrmecobius fasciatus. Classification (NCBI taxonomy): domain Eukaryota; kingdom Metazoa; phylum Chordata; class Mammalia; order Dasyuromorphia; family Myrmecobiidae; genus Myrmecobius; species Myrmecobius fasciatus. The sequence goes on along the minus strand of JAJPUD010003077.1, from coordinate 261,652 downwards.
GTGACTAGAGGAAGAAGAAGGAATAACTAACATATATTGGTTTGAGTATAAAATAGAATTTTTGTTAGACATTATCTGGAGCTAAATTTGAATATATTCAGTAGGACCACATAATGCAGGGCATTGATTACATGAATGAAACATTTATCAGAGAGGATTTCTGGAGATGAACAGAGACTTGTTTTAAAAAGACAAGTATGATACTGAATTATGAAGGAAAGAGACTGGAAAGGACCACCCATTAGGGTAATGAAGTAGGATCTCAGAATCATAGATTAAGATGTGGAAAGGACCTAAGAAGCCATCTCATTCAAGAGTCAACTCTAGTTGCCTACAACCCAGCTAACAATGGATTTTTAAAAGTATTTTAAATAAAGTTTTATTGTGTTTAATAATATAAAACCTATTCTTAGTTCCCATGTGCAAAACAAAAAACAAGCAAACAAACAAACAAAACCAGGCTGCAATCCACATTTGGCCCTGGATCTATAGTTTGCCAAGCCTTGATCTAGTCCAACCCCTCATTTTAGAGATGAGGAAATGATATCCCAGAGAGGTTTATTGACTTGCTCAGAGTCACATGGATATTAGTTTGCAAAGCTGTTATTCAAACAGATTCTCTAACTTCAAATTCATCGTTATTTTTATTATGTCACAGTGCCTTAAAATCTAAGTAATCAATTAAGACTTTGATTAAGAGTCATTCTAAAAGTCATTTCAAAGGAAGAAACCAAAGGGAAATTTATACAATGAAAGACCAGAAGAATGGTGGTATTATAACTGTGTAATAGGGATGACATCTTTAGCTATAGTCTATAGACAAAACACATTATGTAGGGTGTCTCAGACTTCTCACCTAGGTAGGAAGTCCTAATGAGTTTCTAGGTTGACCTTTTCTTTTCTTTTTTTTTTTTTTTTTTAATTTTTATTTTATTTGAATAACATATGTGTGGGTAATTCCTCAACAATAACCCTTACATAGTTTTCCGCCACAAATTTTTCCCCCCAACTCCCCACCCCTCCCCCTAGATGGCAGGATATCCACTACATGTTAATCACGTTAAAATATTGGCAAATCGAATATATGTATACATACTTCCAAACTTATCATTGGTGTGCAAGAAAAATCTTATCCACACGAACGATATATCAGATAAAGGAAACACAATGTAAGCAAACATCAATCAAGGAGTATGAGAATGTTATGTTGTGGTCCACATTTCGCATCCCTCTCTCTGGGTGTATATGGCTCTCTTCAGTGAACAATTGGAGGTGGTTTGAAACATTTCATTGTTGAAGAGAGCCATGTAGGTTGACCTTTTCATTCCAATGTGCCTTCACACTATTAGGATTAGGTTCCAAGATAGGGACCAACACCAAAAGATTACATTCAAATTCTGAGATCCTAGGAGTAACCCATTTAAGGAAACATACACCTTTGCTACTGACTACTCTAGGTTTTGACCCCCAACAATATATTTCCCCACAACCAGTAAGTCACAGCAATGATGCCTTGAAATTTTAAAACATAACTATTACTTAACAATAAAAATAACAACAATAATGTAGATACTCATAAGTAAAAGCAAATGTGTAAACACAAAATACATCCAAAACACAAAATATACAAAATATAAATAAAAATGATAATTTCTTATAACACACACATCTTTAGCAAAGAGTGGGTTCATGCTTGCAGGAATCTGTCAGGAAGACACATGAGAGAAAAACCCATATTTTGGGGATAATTCCCTTATTCTGGTCTTTATTGTTCCATGAACTTAGCCCATTCAGAAACATCTGCACTACATGGAATTGCTTCTCTCACTGCTCTTCAGCTGCGCAAATCTTCTCTTCCCCAGTGGAACATAGCATTTAGAAACTTCCAATTTACAATTAGCCTTAGAATTGTTACCTTTTAATAAAAATAGCAATTCCCTTTAACCTAGAGAACTACAAATCTCATCAGGCTGGCCAATTGTGCACTATACAGTCCAGCCAATTATTCACTCAAATAAATGCTTCATTTTACAATTAGAACAAAGCTGACAGCAGTATAGCTCAGGTTGACCTTTTGGTTTTTTAATACATTATTTTTATTTTAAGTTCCAAATTCTTTTCATCCCTCCATTTCCTTACCTCCTCTTGAGAAGGCAAGAAATAAAATTTCTTTCTTCAAAAATATTTGTTATATATTAGAAATAAGTTGATTTTTTAAGCCAAACCAATAAAATCAGTGAACACGTCTCCTCTTAGCTTTTCCTTCTCAAGCCAGATGTGGCAGCAGACAGCCCTTATGAGAAGCTTTGGCCTTCCTCAACTTTAGGTAACAACAAAAAAGTAGTTGTAACTGAAGCCCTTGGCCAATGTAGTCAATTTTCTCTTCTATCAATCAAGAATAATTTAGTCAAAACCTTCTGTCAACTGACTGCTAATTATCACAGCTCTGACAGGGCAGCTTCTCAACCCATACACTGGGTCTTCAATTATTCTGTTCAGATTCTAGACCCTATACTTTCAATGGATTAAATGAGAACCTCTTGACTCTCAATGAATCACCTTTCACTTAAAAATTCATAGCTCCTCCAATTTTCCTAATGATCCTTGCTAGTAGATTCCTTGTAGAACTCTTAGAGTGAAAAAAGTTGGGAAAGGTCTGAGCTATTTGTTTGGAGTTTAGTAAGAGAGCAAAGCAGTTTCTCAAAGTAGGTCACATTTGGAATCTAGATGATAATGAAGCATTATCTTTTTTATATTAGCTATAATCCTCATGGTAGCCTAACAGGAAACAATAAGTCTGATCTTTGGGGCAAGCTTTATCTTTTCAAACCTACTGATTAAACTGAAAGTCATAAGAATATATATAAACTTCTAGACGTAACAGCCTTGTATGCATGTGTTTATGTAAATTAAATTTTAATTTGCAATATTTGTTATAAAATTATAAACTGAGGCCATAGGGAAGCAAATAGGAAAAGAGAAAGCAAAAGAGGATGAAGGGAAGGAGCAGAGGGGGAATAGAGAGGAAACAGTGACAAATAATCAAGACAACTAAACTAACTCAAGAGGACAGATACATGCAGAAAAGTATCCTCCAATAGGATCCTTCTCAAACTTTAACTTTCTATAACTACTTCAGTGATATTTCCTTCTGACACCAAAAGTCTTATGTGATCACTGGACCAATAATGTGGATTGATAATTGTTAATTAAGATATTATTTCAATGTTCTTCTTAATATCATGCTCTGGTTCTTTAATTCCTTGTTGAAAACCTCATTTCTTATTGTGAACCTTAATGGTTCTCATAAATTATTAGTTGAATATAAACTTAATTCAACAGTGGACATCTTTAGAATCATCAGGGGGCCAACACAAAGGTCAAACTGAAGAACTGTTTTTATTCTATTGAACAAATAGTTCCTAATTATATATAAACTATAGTAGCTATCAGGAACCTTGAAGGATTACTGTTTGGCTGTTTCAACTTTTGTCATTGTCTTCCTTTTATTATCCTTTACTCCTTCCTTTCAACTTTATTCTTTATTTTTCCTCTTCCTTTTCCCTTCCCTATAGAATGTTTCCAAGTTTATAAAATCAAACATTGCAAGTTATTTTTTTACAGTGACCTAAGTTCTTCAGAGGGGAAGTGCTATATAAATTTAACACCTGAGTACATAAATAAAATGAATATGCTATTGAATTTCTACCCAAGCATGCAGAGGCACTGAGGTTCCAAACAAATGATGGTGGCTTTACACAATAAACCAAAGCATTGTATATCCATCTCGAGAGTGAGGTGCAAGTTATCCATGCAGTTAGGTTACCTTGAACATACACTCAATACCACTAGGAACTGCTATCAATCACTAAACATTATCTTACTGTATTTACCACAGGATTTGTTCATTTCCATTTGCTTGTACTGAAAGACTAAGAAACTAACTGCCAGAAGGTGTCAAGGCCTCTAAAATAAATGCTGATTATTTAATAAAGACTTAAGATTTGAGCTTTATTGGGAGATTCTTCCTCAGAGAAGACTTGAGGATCTCAAATTCCCACCAACAATGGATTGAAGATGAAAGGAAGGAGTAGAGAAGAATAGAGTAGGCCATGACAAAGTTAAGGTAGCTGAACAACGATTAGTCTAAATCCCTGAAAGTCACTATCATTTTCACACTAGCAGGCTACTTGGACAATGCACCTGTACTCCTCAAGTCTCCCTGCACCTAACAAAAGCAAGCATCCTTATTCATTGCCATTATGAAAAATTCAAATTTAACAGTAAAATCATTCATATGAATAAAGTGCCTTTGAGGAGAAGATATCTACAGTACATTCTTCTCAGGTTGAAAATGGCCATTGTAATAATGCAATATTCTCTAAATAATGTAAAAACATCTTGCTCAAACTATATATTTAAGTGTGTGTATATGTGTGTATGCACTCATATATATATATGCATACTTACTCATATATGTGCATTGTCTAAATATATGTGTACATGCATGTACATATATACACATATATTTGTTGAGTCATTTCAGGTTGTGTATTGCTCTTCATGAACCCATTTGGAGTTTTCTTGGAAACAATACTGGAATGCTTTGTCATTTCCTTCTCTGGTTCATTTTACAGATGAAGATCTAGTGCAAACAGTGGAAATGACTTGTTCAGGGACACATCACTTATAAGTGTCTGAGACCAGATTTGAATTCACAAAGGAGAGTCATCTGATTTCAGACCCAGAACTCTATCTACTGCCCCATCTGGCTGCCCCATAGATACATAGGAAAATAGAGAGAGAGAAAGAAAGAGAGAGAGAGAAAAAAAGAAAGAGAGAGAGAGAGAGAGAGAGAGAAAGAAAGAGAGAGAGAGAGAGAAAGAGAGAGAGAGAGAGAGAGAGAGAGAGAGAGAGAGAGAGAGAGAGAGA
>JAJPUD010003077.1:198662-256710 GCA_023553655.1 Myrmecobius fasciatus | reverse complement strand
AGAGAGAGAGAGAGAGAGAGAGAGAGAGAGAGAGAGAGAGAGAGAGATGATAGGGAAATAAATAGGTAGGAAGATAGATAGACAGACAGATAGGTAGAGAGATAGATGATGAATAGATGAAAGGGAAATAAATAGGTAGGTAGGTAGATAGATGATAGATAGGGAGATAGATGATAAATAAATCATTGATAGATAAATAGGAAGATAGGTGATTGATAGATAATAAATAAATCAATGATAGAGATAGGTAAATAGAGATAGATACATGCATAAATGGACAGACAGATGGATAGATAAATAGAATACAAATTTCTATACTTATACCTACATAGAGAGAATATCTCTATCTCTCTATATCTATACCCATAAATACCTATAGACATAAGTATATAAACATATATCACAAGAGAATACCCAAATCCTAGGAATTTCAGAAGGGGCTTCTGAAGTCCCTAATATAATGTCTATTTTACATGTAAAAAGTTTCTAGAATATCTTAGATTAGTGATTGTCCAGTCATCACTTGAAAAATTCCATTGAAGGGAAACTTACTACCTCTCAAAATGATCCATTCAACATCTGGACATCTCTGATTGTTAGAAAGGTGATTAGAAAAGTTAGATTGAGCTTAAATGTACCTACCTGCAATTTTGAAGTTATTCCCAGTTCTTCCACTAGGAGCCTCTAGAGAAGAGCAAAATTAGGTTTATTTCCCTTTTTTTTGGATAGGAAATCATGTGACTCTTCTCTCCCATCAATGAGTTTCTTCTAGAGCTCACCATTTTTGAAAGAACCCTAGACTTTTGTTTATAAATCTTTAGATTTCATTATCATGCCCCCAGAAGCATGATGCTCTCTTCCCTTTTTTTCCAATCATCCCCATTCTCTATTTTTCAGTTCCCTTTATAATAATAATAGCTAACATTTATATAGCACCTGTTACATGACAGGATCTCTGTTAAGGATTTTACAGATAATCTCATTTTATTCTTTACAATGACTCTGAGAAGTAGATGCTATTATTTTCCCTATTTTAAAAATAAGGCATCTCGGGCAAACAGAGAAAATGTTACTTGCCCAAAACTATACATCTAGTTAGTGTACAATAGAATGTAAGCTTCTTGATGCAGGTACTGTCTTTTATTTGCTTATGTGTATAACTGGGACTAAACATAATCCTTGCCACATAATAAAAGTTTAATAAATGCTTCATACCTATATCTAAAACTGTTCACATTTAAAGACTATTATATTTATCCTCACCATACCATTCTTCCTTCTTATTTAGTTCTTCTCTCCTAAGGCTAAATGTCCCATTATTCATGCCAATCCATAAGAATCTAGAGTGTTTTAAAGAACCACTATCATCTTCATTGTTATTGATATATTGCAGTTTATCAATGTCTCTCCTAAAACCTGCCTTCCAGCACTGAACACAATACTGAAAGGAGATCTTAGTATTTTTGTGGCAGACTGACCCTGAGTATATCTGTTCTTCATACAATTCTACCAAGTTTTTTGTTGTTGTCATTCTTAGGGAGGTTAAGGAGTTGGGAAGGAGTTTTATTGTTAAAAACAGATTGTGGAACTAAAATTATTATTGTAGACAGTATTCTTGGCCTATGTATGTCATTTGAAGGGGCAGAATTTTTTTTTTAATTTTTTGGTGTATCTTAAAACATTCTATGTGACAAGAAACAATATTTGTGAGCCTATTTCTGGGCATGTGCATGGAGTTAATTAGCAAGCTCGAAACTTACTGTGCACGCAAATTTCAAAGTTCAAGAAGTGGCAATTTGCCCACGTAAACCTTATGCAGCTTTTATTGTTTTGTCAGTTCTGCTTACTTAAATGCATAAATTAAATGCTATTTGTTGCACACTGTGGAAAATATGGCAGGTCTCCTTAGAGAAGTGAAAATTAAAATGTCAGAATGAACAAAGATTTGTAACCCATCCCTTAGAGGTGTGCCATAGGCTGAAAGGCAATATGGAAGATGTTTCAACTGCTTGACCAAATGTAGTATCAATCTGGTGGTTTCTCTTAATATTTTGTATTCAAAAGAGAAAAACTAATAGTTTTACCAGAAATTAGGAAAATACATACATAAGTCTTCTGACAGAGCAAAAGAACATTCTAGCCTTCATTTCTTAACTCTGTTTCCTTTCCAAAAAACCCAGATGGTGCTCCAGAAGCTGTTCCAATATTACCAAATTGTAATTATTGATAAAGGGTTCTTCTCTGTTAAGGCTGACCTCTTTTCTTACATTCTTGCCATAGCTGAACATACTTTCAATATTTTCATAATAGATGAACTATTTGTTCTACTCTTTACCTTCTGTTGGACTAGGAACCCAGTCAAGGCAAAATTCTTTCTCTTTTTTTTTTCTCCTCACATGATTTTAGCCTTTTGCTATTTATACGTGAGGGTTTAATAAATATCATTGACCAAGTTACTATCGTTGTTGTTGTATAGGACTACACAGATCTTTATTCAAATGTGAATTTCAGAGCAAACACATTCTGTTTGAGAGTATCTCCAAAGCTTATTCATCCACTCACTCTAAAGGTTTGACATAATTAAATTGGAAAAATATTTATTAAAGACTTACTATGAACCAAGTGCCAGGAACATGCAAACAAAAATAAAAAGGCCACTGTTCTCAGAACTTTCAACTGACTGGAGGACAGAAGAATGGAAAGTATAAATTGAAATTATACAACAACAAAATTTAAAATTGAGGGGAGTGGGGAAAGTCCTCTTACAGTAGGTGGCATTTGAACAGAATCCTAAAGGGAGTTAAGGTTTGCAGAAGCAGATTTAAGGCAGAAGATTTTATAAATAAGGGGAGAATACAATCAGCACAAAGAAAGTAGAAAGTCACTGATGTACAAGGGTCATCAAATACACCAGTTTGACTGAAATGTAGCATTTTTAAGGGGGAATAATACAACCTGGAAAGAAAGGCTAAAGTTAAATTATGAAAGAGCTTAAATACCAAATAAAGAAGTCTCCATTTTTTCTATATGCAATAGAGAGCTTTGGATATTTTCACTTTTATGATGGTATTTGTGATTAAGAGATATAATTACAAGAGTTGTGTGGAGGATAGATTTGAGGAAGAGATGGAGGCCAGGGGACCAGTTAGTAAACTCTTGTAATAACCCGAAGCAAGAGAAGCTGAGGACCATATTTGAGGAGAAGGGAAGGCAGATGAAAGAGTAGAAGATAGGAAGAAGAGAATTTACAAGTTTTGGTAAATGATTCCATAAGAGGAATAAATGAAAGTGAAGGAACAAAGCTGAATTACTAGTTTGTGAACCTGAGTGACTGAGAAAAATGGTGGTTCCCCTAAATAGAAATAAGAAAATTGGAAGGAAGAATGGGGTTTAGAAGAAAAAATACTGAGTTCTGTTTTGGACATGTTGAGTTTGAGATGCTTTTAAGTCATCTACATGAGGTACCTAGCAAACACTTGGAAATACAAAATGAGAGCTCAGGGATGAATATGTAGGTTTGGGGATCATTTCATTTGCATGAAGCTGAGAGCTGAAATCCATGGGATCTGTTAAGAACATTGAGAAAAGAGTCTAGGACAGAACCTGAGGTATATACACACTGGGGGAAGGGAAGAAATCAAAAAACGGGTGATGATTTTGCAAAGGAAGTTGAGGAGGTTTGGACATAAAGTAAAAAAGAAATCAGGTAAGATCAATGTCATGGAAGCCCAGAAAGGAAGAGAAGGCTTAATAGTATTAAACACAGGAAAAAAGTAGGGAGGGTAAGGACTGAGAAATAGATTGTAGTATTGTTGTTTTTATCTACATAATAAACTATATTTTTATAGTTAGTCATAATTAACTGTATCTCAGTTATAGTTAATGATGTTAACTTAGTGATCTTAGTAATGCTTTAAGCTTTTAAAAATCTGTGTGTGATTATGCATTTGTTTATATATGTGTGTCTGTATTATATATATGTATATACATATACATGTAAATATAATAACAATATTGGACAGAACAGCTTCAGTTGAGTAATAGATTAGGGAGCTATATTACAAATTACTGAAAAGCAAATGAATAGAAGCAACAAAAGTAGATAACTTTTTAACCTAGATTATTTCAAGAAAAGGAGATATATAGGACAAAATTGAGATAGATAAAAGGATAAAATTAAGATATTTTGTTATCATTGTTGTTTTGCTGGGGGTTTTTGTTTGTTTTTTAAGCATGGGTGATAACTGGGCTTGTCTATAGACAGCAGAGAAACCATTAAATAAGAAGCTAAAATAAGTAGATGACAAAATTAGATCATCTGTATTCTATCCTTTGTGCTATGTCTGTTGAGGATGGCAACCCTTTTAAGAGAAAAGTCAGTTTGGAATTCAGGAAGCTTTGCCCTGATAGCAACAGAGAGCTACTTCCTCAATCCAGTCATGTAACTCATTGATTACCTCCATTGTGAGATTTATCATTTTGATAGGAGCTGAATTGGGAAAGAAGTGTATTATCATGTGTTTGATTCTAAGTTGCCAGGAAAATATGAGGCATGCATGTATAATTTTGATATTTTCAAAGACATCTAAACAGAGCCTCTTAAATGTGATCCATAATCACTCAGAAGCATTTTATCTAACTATTCACATAAGAAAAATCATATGCATAAAAATCCTTATTTCCTAACCTCAGATAAATAGTTGGATATGCTACCAGTTCACAAGTGGTTATATAGATAAAGATGCACATATTTACACATGTATACACATATGTGTATATATGTACGTGTATGTAAATGTGTGTGTAGTAAACTACCATTAACTAAAGCTAAGCCAATAACTATATGGTTATATGGTTGCACAAAATGAAACACATCACAGTGTAAAGACAAAGTTCTATGTTTTTACTGTGATATTCACACAATGTCAGAAGATCCAGAGGAAAATTCTAAGCACATTAGTTTGTCCCTCTATGGAAGATTAATTGGAGAATATAGATGAGGGTAGCAAAAAAAAATGTGGTTGGGGTTGCAATTTTATACTATTGATAGAAGTAGCAGATTTTTAAAAATAATATCTTTTTAGTTTTTCAAATAAATGCAAAGATAGTTTTCAACATACATAAACTTTTATAAAACCTTATGTTCCAAATTTTTCTTCCTTCCTCTCCCCTTTCTTAGTCAGTGAGTAGTCCAATATAGGTTAAACATGTGCAATTTAGAAGTGGTTGATTGATGAGATCACATATTCCTTAAAATAAAGAGTATTAAAATAAGCTAAGCAGTCAAGTAACACCATTTGATGACTCTCATTCAATGTACTCTCTTCCTATAGATGCTAACACCTTTTGCAATGAAGATATGATCATATGTGTATCCCCCTAGATACTTCAGAAGTGATAGGTCAGAATCCTACTCTTCTGCCCTTTGGGTTCCTCTTAACTCTTTTTCCTATTATTATAAGTACTTACAGATGCTTCTGCTTTTAGGAACTTCTGGAAATTATACAACTTGATTGCTCTGAAATTCCTACATCCTATTCTTTTCTGGTATAAAAATATTTTATTCATTTATAAAAACAGAACTGATAGATTCATCAAAAATTGGTATTAATAAGAAGATAATAAATGACAGAGAAAAGACAAAAGTATCTATCCCTAACTTTTTTTCTTTTCTTCCCTTTTTAGGGGTTAGGAAGATTGATTTTCTATGAAAATATATGCAATTCAGAAAAAAAATGGTTATCAGGAAATTTAAACCCAAGGTCACTAAGGAGATAAGTAGACATAGGAAAATTTTCAATCAATTTTCAGAAAAAAAGGGATAAAATCCATTGAGCTTGATATAATTCTTCCTTAAAAATATTAAATGGAAGAAATGATTACAAGGAGCCAGTTTTGGTTCATGTAGGACACCAGACTAAACTATTTTCCTTTTCAATAGGATTACTAGGCTTATAGAGCAGGAAAATACTAGGGACCTTGTATGTTTGGATCTCAGCAAAATGTGTGGCAAAATCTCTACTAGACAAAACATAGAAATGTAGCCCAGCACAGCAATAGGTGGCTAACCCTACAAAAAGAAAGAGATGCTTAGTGGAATACTCCAAAGTACTGTCCTTGGCCCAATTCAGTGCTAAATTAATTAATGACTTAGATGAAGTCATAGATGGCATATTTATCATGTCACTGAATGACATGAAACTATGAAAAGTAATCAATACATTGGTTGGTGCAGTCAGAGTCTACAATAACCTTCACACATTGCAATTACTAACTCAAATTAACAAGAAAAAAATTAATAAGTTGCAAATGCAAGTCCACAATCTGTTTTTTTTTAATAACAATAAAATGACACAGGATGGGGAAAAAGGGAAACACACAGCTACAATAAGGCATGAGAAATCCCAAGTGATTCTAAATCAATGTAAACTCAATATATCAGAATTTATATTATAGATTTCATCTTTCATTCTTATGCTAGAATCCCTTGAAGTGAAATAGTGGGAAAAAATAATGATTTAAACTTAGAAGCTCTCAGTTCAAATTCTTGCTCTGCCAATTACTACATGAGTGAATTTCCACAAGTCACTGTTCCATCTGGGACTTCCATACCTCCTTCTATCATATGAAGCAGTTTAACTAACTGACCATGAAGGTCACTTCCAGCCTTCAAATCTAAGGATTTGTGTGCATGTCTTTTAAAAACAAACTTCCTCTCATTGCTTCCCAATCTATTTTCTTTTTCTTCCCAGACTTCCTTTTAAAACTCTGATTCTTTCTTTGACTGTATAATTCCCACCCACCTCTGTTTTCACCAGTACTTAAAAGGAACATAAAAGAAAGAAGATCTAACATCATCCCCTATTGTTAAGGCTGCTCTCTACACCAAGCTCATCCTTCTGAAAGATATCCAAAACTCTGGGTCTCACATCGAGTGTTTACTTTTTATCTTTTCAAAGTGTTTCTCCCCAAAAGCACTTTTGTCACATTTATGAATAAGTCTGAAATTTTTCAAGATAAGCTGAAACAGATCTTATAAGTTGGCTCTTGACTTGAATTTCCTCTGCCTCTTGAGGAGGGAATGTAGTTTTGAGAATCTAACTACTGGTTCTTTCTTTGCCCCCTCTGTGGTGGTAAATCATACTTTGGCATGGAAAAGATTATAATGTCCTTGCCAGAATTGGCCCCAAGTTTCTTTCTGGGGAATAAAAACAGTTTAGTACCCTCCTAACCAGGCAAATGAGATTGCATTAAATTGAAGTCAGTATAGTTCAGCAATAACGATTTGTTCTATGTGCCCCCAAAGTAGGATTAATAATAATAATGATAATAATACTGTTGAAAGATGAACAAAGCATAAGGACAGTCTTCTTTCTAAGTCTGTTGTTCCTGAACTCCACCCTGATTTTCCTTGCAAACCCATTGTCCATATCCTATTTGCTCTCTTTCTAAACTAAAGGCATCATTTTCAACTTTACCCAATTGTACATTTTTGCTCCTGGAATCTGACATCATATGATGAACTATTGATTTAGAGAGTGGGAAAAAAAACCCAGACAGTACAGAATTCAACAGTCTGGAAGGAATAAAAAGCTAATTTTTTTTTCCAAATTCAGTCAATGGCCTATAATGGTTGCAATGAAACTTAGCAAGAATTGTACCAATGGCACATATTTCTACATTAATAAGCTTATATAGGGTAGATCTGGCTAATATTGTCACAAGTACTATTTTTCTTACATATAAATCAAAAATCTCTTTCTCACTAATTCTTTATTACTAAGACTAGTAATAATTGACATTTATTAAGAATGTGTCTCTTTTGAGCATAGCACTCTATATGTATCAGATTCTCATATGCCTTGAGCCTATTTCCCAATGACACCCAGAATTTGTGGACAAAAATATAGGACAAAACTGAATGATTTACTTTTCTTTAGAAATAAACATTTGGTTTGTTCTATTATTAGTAGATGATGGCTCCATATTTACATGAGCAAAAGCTGAGAATAAGGAAAAATATGGAAGTATTTTACTCTTAAAAATGGAGAAAAGCTGAAGACAACAAAGCATCTATGATTTTTTTTATCTTTTTTCATTTGTGAATCAAAAAATTATGGACCAAACAAAGTCCTAGAACTGAAACTTGCCCAGAACAAGTTAATAATATAATTCAAGCCTTTAAAAAAATTTAAACTAATTGAGGGAATACGAGCCCTTGAACACCACATTTTAAGGAAGATAAGGACAAAAACTTCTTTCAAACGGACCCCTTCTCAAAAGCTTCCTTAACATACTCTTTAGACCCATGACACAAGATTTGTATATAGCATTGTATATATTCTGGCATGGGATTTGTGTTTTATTCTTTAGATACATAAGGAAAAAAGGAATGTTGTAATTAAAATAATTTTTTTTTCTTCTGCACCTGGAATGAGTTTTTCTGACAGAAAGATTCTGCTTTCATGCTCTTTCCTCTATGGATTTTTGATGTATTAACGGACAAACTTGAGAACTGAAACACCTCCAGTTAGTAGCTAAATTCTGTAAATTGTTTTCATCATGCAATTAAAATAAAAATAAAATTTGAGGACCTGCCAGTTACCAGAGCTTTTTAGCCTCTCATAAAGTAGAAATTTGCTGTCAGTTCACCTTTTTTTTTATAGGGGAAAAATATATTGGATAGACATATGCTTTCTCAGCTTTGACTTGATGATAATGAATCCTACTTTGTTCTGTATGATGTTCCTTCCAAAAAGTAGAGTAGTCCAGCAACAGGAAGGAGATAGAGTAAAAAATTAAGAAGGTATTAGTGGGACTGAAGGACACTAATCCTTTGTAAGCTGACTGATGTGACTGTGTCAATTGACAGCTGGCTTTGTACTGAATTGCCTGACACACACAAAAGGCAATGATTTAGAAATTGTCACTTAAGGTGCATCTGTTCTGAATGAACTTCGCGCTATTCATCCCCTTCATAGAAGGAATCCTGTGGTCGATAATATGAACAGGCTCTAGAAGAAGTAAACCAGAAATGAAACTGTCCAGCCTGAGAATAAATAAAAGTTGATTTTCAAGGCACTCTAGATATCTCCTCATCATTGCATTCCCTCTCTCCTCATCACTGCTTAATGATAAGAAAACAAAGAAATCCTCAGCCCACTAGGAAGCAGGAAGATTAGAATCAAATGTGCAAAAGGATAATTTTTATTTTCTTAAATTGCTATTAATAACTTACGTTTTTAATTACAAATACCTTTCCTAATAAATATGTCCCGGGGCAGCTAGGTGGCGCAGTGATTAGAGCACCAGCCCTGAAGTCAGGAAGACCTGAGTTCAAATCTGGTCTCAGACGCTTCCTAGTTGTGTGACTCTGGGCAAGTCACTTAACCCCAATTGCCTCAGCAAAAAGCAAAATAAAATAAAATAAAATAAAATAAAATAAAAATAAATAAAAAAATAAAAAAAATAAATATGTCCCAATTGTCCTCTTAGAAAATCATTTATTTTTTAAAGAAGGTTAAAAAAACAGTCCAGCAAAATTTCCAATATCACATTGAAAAATTGCATGCACATCCATAGTCCTCCACCAATTCAAGGAATTGGTATTTTCTTATATCTCTTCTTTGTGACCAAGCCCAGTTATTATGAGACCGTAGCACTGTTTAGAATGTTTTGTTGTTCTTTCAATTCATGTTGTTATATTCATTATTTTTGTTTACATTTTATGAGTTCATAAGTCTTCTCATGCTGCTTTGGATCTATATCCATCATTTCTTACAATATGGTAATATTATATTACATTCATCTATCTTTTGCCACTGGACCCAAATGGCTTCAAAAGAGAAAGTAAGGCTGATGACTTTGCACAGACCTCCTTCACTTAAATACAATTCACTTTTATCTTATGGTATTACCTCCCTGATGTTAAGTTTTGTTTTGTTTTGTTTTCTAGAACCAAGGACAAACAGCAATACTACAACTAATTCAGTAATTCCATAGTTAATGGGCACCTGTACAAAGGACAAATATCCAAAGATGTGGATTTTTGTTAAAATGTATAGAGGGACAACACAGAGTAGCTCCTGACAAGCCTCTTTTTTGTTTAAAAAAAATCAAGAGTTGAGTTAATTCCTCTTATTGCTTTTTCAAAGCTAAAACCTATTCCATCTACTATATATGTTTTATTGTATATCTCAAGAACCATGGTAAATATCAATATCTGCCTTATTCACAAATGAGCAATTAAGAGAAACAACTTACTTTTCTGTTTACTATCCATGTGAATTTGGACAGATTGATTCAATGCACAGAACCTTGATTTCCCCTTTTATAAAAGGAAAAGAATGGAAGCAATAATCTTTGGGGTTCTTTCTCTCTGTAAATCCTGATCCATTTTCTAGATTGCATACAGACCATATATAACGAGAAGAACCTATCAATTTGATGAAGTTTGTTCCATTAGTTATCTTATTTAGAAACAACAATATATTCATTAAAATGTAAAATGGTCCATTTTATTGGATAACATTTTTTTGTGTGCATACATGATATAGTTTATGTAATCTGCCAATTTCAGAGTTGAATTTGAAGAACCAATAGAAACAGTTAAGTATCTTACTAAAAGAGCTAAGTAAACGAAGTAAACCTAGAATCAAGAAGAAAATCTAAATCTAATTCTAGCCTCAGATACTGGCTAACCAAAGCTGGGAAGTTTACTTAACTTCTATTTCAATTTCCTCATCTATAAGGTGGGAATAATAATAACCCTTATTTCCAAGGATTATTGGGAGAATAAAATGAAATAATGTATTCAAGCTTGGTAAACCTACAAACAGTGTATAAAAGCAATGGTAATGATGATGATGTCTTTCATGATATCATAAGTGAATTAAAATTTAAAAAAAACCTTCAAGAGAAAGCCAAAGAATAGAGGTGAGGAGAGAAAAGCCCTTGAATAAGATTTGACTTGAGAAAATACAGCTTCCTCCTTTTACTAGAGAGGCAAGGGACTATGAGTATGGAATATCACATATATTGTTGAACAAAATCATCTGTCCATTGAGTTTTCAGAATTTTTTTTGTTGTTTGTTTTGGTTTTTATCCCCAACATTTGGGATCATGTTATACCTACAGTATTGTCTATCTTGTTTTCCACCTACTGATTTCCCTAGTTTCCTTCAAGTTTCAGCTAAAATTTCACTTTTTACAAGAAGCATAACCTTCCTTAGTGCTTTCTCTGTGTTATTTTCAATTTAACTTGCATATAACTTGTTTATTACATAGTTGTTTTCTCCCTTTCATAGTGAACTTCTTTAAAGAAATGATTATCTTTTGCCTTTCTTTGTATCCCAAGTCCTTAGTATTGTGCCTAGCACATTGTAAGCTCTTACTAAATGTTTATTGACTGGCTAGCTGAAAAAAATATTTTTTTAACAGAAGAAACAAGGGTGGAGTCTATTTGGAAATGAACTTGATGAAAAAATAAAAAGCATCAAAAGAAAAAGTCAGTGTGTTAACTGAAAGACATCATCATATAGGGTATAAAAGACCAGTTTATATAATCAGTTTATAACCCTAAATCCCCTGAGCAGCTTTTTCAGATTAAGTTACACATGAGTTGTCCACCTACATTGGTGGGATTTTTATTCTGAAAGTCACCATCATAATGAATTATTAAAATTTTAAAAACATAACAATATATAAAAGTGAAATTATTGCTTTTCTATATGATATAATATTAGGGTCAATCTGGGTTAGACTGCAATGAGCAGAGGGCTTTGACAGGAATATTGCTTTGGAAACCTTCCCAGATCACTGAAGCATATAGTACCTTTTCTGTCTCCTGAACACTTAGCACATATTGTATATACTCTCATTGAGCTATTAATCACAGACTGACTAATAGCATTTCTTAAATCAATGTTTTGAATTTTGGTTAGGTTTTTCTATTTTGTTTTTAGCTTTCCTGGTATGTATGTGTCCCTAGCTATATTGTAAGCACCTTGAGGAGGGGATTTCATATATTTCCTTGTATCCTTCACTGATGTCTTTATATAGAACACTTGTCAACTCCCATATAATATATATGCATATATATATACATATATATATAGGACTGCTCCTATAATTTCATCAGTATAACTCATTTTAGATGAGAAACCCTCTACAAAGATTAACACCTTTTCTGTAACTTGTAGTACTGCAGAGCAAATATTCTTAAACTGAGTTGGTACCCTATACAGGGTCATGTAACTAAATGTTCTAAAATTATGATCTATCATCATTAAATGTTTGATTTGTAAACCTATTTTGTGTGCATGGAGTTGTGTAAAAATGGGAAAAAATAGAAAAAATGGGAAAAGTTTAAAGAGTTGGGGACAAAGGGGACATACAGAACAAAAAAGTTATAACTAGATTAGGCTAATATAGCCATTATAAAGGATGGGGGGGATAGGTAGGACCTAAACTCAGGTCTTTCTTACTCTGATACCAACTCTCTTATCCAACTCACCATACTAACAATCCAATAATATACAAACAGACAAACACACACGAAAAAAGTCAGCAATTCAAGTAAAAACATTTATTCAGCAAGTATTATTTACAATGTCCTGAGCTCAATTACAAAACAGAAATGAAATGCCCTTCTAGTTCCAACATTCAAACAGATAAATAATAGATTTTTCTAACATAACTGATCATTGAAGCATTGTCTCATAATGGAAAAGTGGAAAAGTAACCTGGAATGGAATATTTGGAAGATGCCATAGGATGATAAAACAATAGATTTGGAACAGAGGGGGATACTAAAGATCAAATAGCCACATCCCCTCCACTTTACAAATATAGAATCGGAAACCTAAAAATGTAGAGGGAGTTCTCTAAAATCCCATAGATAATGACTAGAAGAACCAGGATTTGAATGCAGTTCATCAGTCCCCCAAACCTGGTGCTCCTTAGCAAATTATGCATCCTAGTAGGCACTACTAAGGTAGAGGTAAGGGCTTCTTGCAATGAATTGGAAATAGTATAGATACCCATTATCTGAATATCAATCTAAGTTTATGGGCAGTCAGGTGCAACAGGGGATAGAGTGGTTAGCCTGGAGGCAGGAAGACCCATCTTCCTGAATTCAAATTCAGCCTCAGACACTAGCTGTTGGGACCCTGAACAAGTCACTTAACCCTGTTTGCTTCAGTAAAAATAAGCAAGAAAAGGAAATGACATCCACTTCAGTATCTTTACCAAGAAATTGGATCCCAAAATGTTGAATAAAACTGAAAAACAGCTATCTTGGAAAAATAAATCAACTGTTAATTTTTTCCATAACCACAGAAACTAGTGAAAATGGTAGATAAGGTTCAGAAATGTGCCAGTGGAGTGAGCATTCACACTAAGGAAACCATAGATTCTTGAAGTAATAACTTAATTTCTGATCTGCCACACAAGGAAAAACAAACTTCTTATCTATGTGATCTTGAAAAAATCATTCACAATACCTCTCTTGACCTCAAGTTCCTTCATATCTAAAATAAGGATGCTCTTCCATTCAGTCCCTTCTTCCTCCAAAACTATGTATCTCTCAATAATATTTAGTCTCCATTCCCCACAAATGCATATACACCTGCACACCCACTCATATATTGCTTTGATCACAGAATGTGCTCAACAAATATTTGTCAATTTGGTTGAAAGATAGTCCCCTTAAGCTAAGGTATCTAATATCAATATGAGGAATCCATGACATATTCTGATCAAACAGAATTGACATGGAAAAAAGACAGCAGAAACCAGTGACACTATCTGATTCAATACAAGGTTCTTAATGAAGATGCTGTTTCAGCTAAGTGCACAGAAGCAATTTACTTGATTGCTGAAGATAGATATGTAGAGTTGCATATATATTACACATTATATTTTAATATATAGCATAATAAAACATAACATAATATTATTATAGGGTTTGATTAAACATAGCAATTCACAAACATTATTTCACAATTTATAATGGCAGAAGCATCTATCTTGATGGAATTTGGTGCTTTTATTTTTGAAGTAATACAGATAAAGGATAGATAAAATAGGATAATCCTACATATATGGGATACATGGAAGTTTCCTTAATATACAAAAAAAAGAGCTTACCTTTCACTTTCTTTCCTATTACTGAAGAACAAGCCTCTTCACAAAGAAGGGATAGGGACAGGGATAAGAATGAGAAAATGGATAAAGTATAGGGACTAGTCCTATGATTCCATTCATATAGAGAGATCTATAGATGAAGAAATTCCCTTTATCAATCACTCAACTAACAAAGATTTATTTATATCTATTGTGCTTCAAGCACTTTGTCAGATGCTGAATATACAAGTATAAAAAATTAACTATTACTAATAGTAAAAACATTATGTTTAAATGAACTTTTGGAGGTTGGCACCTTTTTTTCAATTTATAATCTTAAAGATTTGCCTAGATCATTGATTCAATAACTTGCCCAGAGTCATACAGAAAATCTGTTTTAGAGATGGAACTTAAATGTAGTCTTTCTGATATTGAGACCAGCTCTTTAATTACTGTACCTTGCTGCTTCTATTAAAAAAGGAAATCATTAGCAAATATAACCCATACCTATGACTTTACTTGATCATAACTCTGCCTGATACACAAAAACTTTAGACAAATGTAAGCAGACTAGGACAGGAAGAATCACTACCAGGAAAATGGTGATTGTGTGTGCTTCTCTTTATTTTTTTTTCCTTTTTTTTCAATCTGACAGTTGCTTTGGCTAATCAAGGCACTTTTATTCTGAAGGAACAAATGTCAAAGTCAAGCTTGAATTTAAATGCAGCATTATGCCATATAGCATGCAGAATGAAGCTATGGCAAAGGTTGACTTTGATGATGATTAAACCATTTGGGATTTGGTCTTCGAAATGTGAGGATGGAATCATAATACCTATCATTCCTCTAGCTCTTTATACAGTACCTGCTGATATCAACCAGCTTCATTATTACCTACTAAAGCTTCAGTGGGAAGTTCATTAACCACACTAATTACAAAAACAATTTATGCCATGATCATCAGTGGGAGCTCAAAGTTGTTCCTTGAAAACCAAAGGAATATAAAAAAGCTGGTAGGAATGTGCCATCTGCTCCTGGGTGATGGGATAAAGAAAAAAAAGGAGAAACAAAGACTGCCCAAGAACAGGAAAAAAAAGATTTGCTTCATTCTTCTAAATTGGTTGACAGATCTTAGTCCAATATGAGAAAGGAGTGGTATATATTACAGATGGATAACTATACTTGTAAAAATGGGATTGCTCCAAGTCCCACTGGCTTTGCAAGATTTTGCCAATTTTTACCAAATTGTTACCAATTTGTTATGTCTTGGAGTGATTCCATCTCCTGCTTCATAATCTGAAAGGCAAGTCACATGGAGAAATGAACAATCAAATCTTTGGATTTCTGCAGAATCATTTCGGATATGTAATTTTATGATAGGTACAAAAGTCACAGAACAAAGAGTAGTCTTCCCTAAGGATTTGATAGTGTAGTTTAAAATTTATTAAAACATTTTTTAAACAAAGTCTTTTTAAAAGATAACCTAGAAAGTATTTATAAAATGGATTTAGAAAAGGATGTCTTTGGGACTAAAAATTACCAAGTCTATTATTATTTTATAATTATTTAATGAAAATAAAATATTTTGTGATTAAGTAGTATCAGCTAAGATTTTTAACAAAAGTCATGCATATCTAAATGTATACCCCCTCACTCCACCACACACACACAGGAATAGAATTTTAAAAGGCAACTGATTCAGGTACTGATTTTAAATCCCTTTAAAATGGAAATGAATCTTTGGAAATTTTCCACACATTTTGTCATCAGAAGACTACCCTGTTTGAGCTACACTAATTAGAAGCTTGCACATGGAGGTTGCAATGTGAGGTGAAGGGAGAGAACCATTAATGACCTGAGCTGTGATATCATTTGTGAGAACTTCCTCCCAGTCATCCAAAGACCATTGAAGTGAGGCTTTCGATTTTGTCTTTGAAACATAGATTGAGCATTGCCACACAATCCTATCTTTTATATTAACCCACATGGATGTTTCTATGGGGTTATGGACAATTTGCTAACCAAGTCCCCCACCCAAAAGTCTGCAGCGGGTTCTGTGTTCAAATTATTTTTGCATTTTGTCTAGTCTTTCATGAACTTTTTTGCGGAGTTTCTTGGTGATATGAAATAGATTCTCATTGTCAGAGAAAATAGTACAAAGGGGAAGATAATTGACAACTGAAAGCTTTGTTTCTACCAAACTCTTGCTCCTGCTGCCCCAAATCTAAGTCTGCTATCCTGATTGATAATCTATGACCAGGTCTGGGAGACCTCCACAGAGCAGAAAAGGAAAATGTCAGTGATGTTAGCCCATTAGCTGGAGCTTCCAAGGTGTTAGGCTTCTGCTTGGCCTTTCACAGCTCTGAAAAATAATGGAGAAAGGGCTGGTCCCAGAAAAATTGAAAAATATGTGAAGTTGACTATGGACACTACTTTTTTGAGTACCCCCTTACCTTCAAGATTCTCTGACCTCCCGTACTATCTCCAATTAGACTGGATCAATTATGAAAATTCCTATTCATGTAAATTTACATCATATCACTATTCTCAACAGAGCAAATTTATCTTGGTCCTATTCCTTCGGGGATATCATGTCTGATAGAAAGGGGCCATAAAGCTCATCGAGTCTGAATCTCAGAGATGAGGAACCTGACGTTCAGAGAAGCTAGATGACTTGTTCAAGGTCACACGGTAAATTAGAATTTAGTGACAGCTAGTGATCTAAACTAATGTGTTCTTATATCACAGTTCTGGGTGTACAGGTTTTGTTATATAATCTGAAAATAACTTTAAATTCAATTTCTTTGCCAATGATTTCTTGACTGGCTTCTTGACAGTTCACAAATTATTTTTTCATTGATATAGAAAAACCTTACATTAATATTAACATTTTGAATAGATAAAGTATTCAGGCTGAGGGGACCTATATTTATTCACTTATAGAAAGAAATTTTTTGAGATTCCCAGCATATAAAATGCAGTTGTCAACATTATTAAAGCCATCACCTTTCTGCATAATTAAATCCTACTGCCAATTTGAACTGTCACTATTAAGTTTCTCTGGTCACTCATGCCGCTCACTAAAGTAGTGAGTCTTTAAAATGGACTAGAATGATAACATTCCAGGCAATGTGTGTGGTATTTCTAGTGTGTTCCAGTTTCAGAATGATTGGTTACAGGTGTAAAGGCTTATTGCCTAACACCCTCCTCAGTATTGAGTTCACATTCAGAGGGAAAAAAAAAATTGTGAGTTCAAGAAAATCCCCATCATTCACTCATCTGAGAACTCTTTCAGTTTATTATCCAGCACTTATACTTGTTTGCTAAAAAAAATTATGAAAATCTAATCAAAAATGTTCAAGAATCAACATTTCTATTTAAAAGAGCTTACTTTTCAGGCCATATTTCTCTCTGTACTTCCAAGATCAATAATCTAAAATACAGAAAAACTGGATTTCAGTGAAAAGATTGAATTTGAATTATGACTGTGACTATTTATCAAACCCTGTGGGTGCCCCTTTCATAATATCCACACACCAGGAGATAAACAGTTTGGGCAGCACTGCTGCCAAATGAATTCACTGTTTTCATTTTTGCAACATAACCAAGGGGGAAAAAACAAAACAAAACAAAACAAAACAAAAAAAAAACTTTCCTTTCCATACAAAAATCCATCCATACCAGAGTCTTTCCAACTCCTACAAGTGTATATATAGTAAAATAAAGAGGAAACCATAATTTCAAAACAATTTTGTCTGCTTAATGGTAAAGTTTATAATAGAAACATATTTGTGAAAATGTGTTGAAAAAACTCAAAATAAATTTTTTAAAAAGTGAAAGATACACAAAAGTCTTTTAGAGCATCTTGGTTTGAGATGCCATTCTGAAGGAAGATATTTATTAGGCTGAGTTTCCTATCTTTTGTTTACAACATAATAATTCATATTGTTAACCAAAAACATCTCAAGTCGATGAGATATTGTTGCAACAAGATTTATTATAAGAGAAAAAGAAAAATGAAAATGCATGTGGAACCCTAAGTTTACAATCCAAACAGAAGCTTGCATATTTATGACATTACAACAAAGGAAAGAGGAGGAAACAAATCTCCTGAATGGAAATGGCCTGGAAAGAGAAATCATGAATAATTAAGATGGCAAAAGCTACATTTTTTTTTCCCCTTGAGAACTGTTCTACCATAAAGATAGGCCAGTATGCTTATTTACAAGGGTTCTGGTTCCACAATCAGTTTCTCAGGATAGTGAAGACAGACTGGAGCTTGTCTTAACTCCCAAAGACACACAGGGTGTTCAGGTTGGAGTGCAAACATCAAATGATGTCAGTTCATGTTGGGGCTTTATCCTTGACATATTTAGAGTTTCTTGCATAATCTGTGTCCAGTGTTTCTGGAAAATAATGCAAATCAAAAGGGCAAGTTGAGAAAATCCTTCAAAAATATAATTCAAGTTATATATGTATATATATATATATGTATATAAATGTGCGTGTATTTCCTTAATCATTCTGATTACAGTAAGAAAAGCATATCTGAAAGACCAACATCACCTAAAATATCATGACTAAATTTACATAGCACTCAGAAAAAGAGAGATTTGGTGGTAGTCTAGTTGATACTGGGATATTTCATGAGAGGAAATTAATTTGAATTGTTTTGATTGTATCTCTAAAATAATAAAAGAATCTAGATAATGGCTTGATCTATCTTCACCTTCTGCTATGTAAACACTGACTTAAAAAGAGATCCATAAATAATTCAATGCATTTGAAAAACTCAAGACAAATCTATCTTTCCACTTGTAGGATCAGCACCTTGCCTTTTATCTATAGACCCAAAGGATAGATACACATTATGAAATTCAAATAGAGAACTGAGATAAGGATCTGGATAATTCATGCCACATAGATTACAATTATCCAGGGTTTGATGAGATTTTCACATCAATGAAATGATACATTCTTCTCATATTCAATATATAAGAAAGTATATTGACTATCCAAAATTCACATTTCTTCATTATCAGCCTTTAACACACAACCATTTAGAAGCAGAAGAAACAGTTTCCTGAGTGTGAATATTAATCAACAGGTACCAATTATGGCCTAACCAGAACAAAAAATATAAAATCCTTTCTTTTTTCTCCTTATACTCCTTTCCTTGGCTTGCCTTGTGCCAACTGGAAGAAGTGGTTATACCCTACTAACTACGAGCTTCATATATAAAGAAAATCCAATTTGAGATTTTTGGTTTTGTTTTTAATTTTTTACATGTCCTATGGTGCCTGTAAAACTCTAAAAATACTTAGGGAACCTCTTTCTATTATTAAAGTGATTTCCCATTTCTTGCTCATTTCACCATAACCATTTCTCTCTACATTACACAAAACACACAAAAATACACACCTACACACACAGTCTAAACTGAACATTATTGATAAGAAATTATTTACTTGTACAAGATTAGTCAACTAAACTAAAGTTCAGAAATTATACAGATAACAACTCACACAGGGAGAAATATACACACCTGCTTTTTCCAACTTAGAAATCCTATCTATTCTTCCAGGTTAAAATCATTAGAAACCTTCTCCACAAAACCTTCACTAATCCTCCACTAGGAAAATTTCTCCTTATTTGGGATTCCCATATGAATTTGTACTTTTATTAAATTAATTTTTATTGCATTATAATTACTTATGTCAGAACCCCCCTATTCTTACATAGTAAGCTCCTTGAGGGCAAAGACTATTACATTCAACTTGGTATCCATTTTAATACCAAATGCAGTGTTTTTTACATGGTTAGATAATCAATGAATTTTTGTTGGTTTAATGATTTACTGAAACTTGGTTTTATTTTCAGAAACATGTTCCTCCTATTTCTCAATTTTTTCTGATTACTAATTGATACTCATAAAGTACATCTTATCTCAAAATGTCAAAGCCCTTTGCAATCAATAGCTTATCATAGCAAAGTTTTTACCACTGAAATCACTTGATTGAATAGTTAGCTTTTTCCTTTCAACCAAATCAAATCATCACACAATCTAATTGATTGATGTTCAAATATTTATGAAAATAGTCAACAATACCAGATCAACTGAATAGACAACATTTTTCACTTGCCTGAATGATTTGTGAACTAATGAAATAGCCAATCCAATTCAACTGCATTTTCCGTGAACCATACTATTATATGTGCTATTTGATCGATTGACTGAAAGCTGATTAATAATTCATGTTCCCTCACTTTGGAGAAACCTCACAAAGATACAGCGTGGCCATAAAGATCCCTTTTATTCAATATTTGGTGTAAATTTCTCCAGTGTTTCTAAGCCAACTGAAGTGATGGTATGGTTTCCAATTAGAATATAATTTGGAGGTAGCTCATATAAATATCTGGAATAAGGAGTTGTAGTCTGGAAAGCTTTTGTTTCTTCTTATGACTAAATTGCATGTTCAAATGAGGTTTTGACTGGAAATCACCTAATAAAGGTCCTGGAGCATGGTAGGTGCCTAATAAATGCATACTTTCTTAACAGATGACAACTTTCAACTTACAGTTATACCAAAGGCACATTGCAGTAGGAATAGTATCTAAGACCGTCTGGTACATTGTAGGTGCTTAATTAATGCTTGTTAATTTGACTTTAATAAAGCATGACTTATCCCATATTCCTTGAGACACCATCACAACTCTTCTCCTTTAAATATAACTTTCTTTATGTACTTGGAATGAGTGAACAGAGGAAATTCTTGCTCCATGTTGGTTGGAAAGGAAAAATGGAGGTATGTCCCTGAGTGTAGCTAAATCATATTGTTCATGTGAAAAAAATAATGATAACAATGGGAAATTATGTCTATATAAATTAACAATATTGAAAACAAGGTGGGGGAAGGACAGATATTTCAAAATAAGTGGTCTGTATTTGATGAATATTTTACAAAGCAATTTCCAACAAATTTAACAACCATAACTTCTCTGTAAAATTTAAAAAGCACTGAAAAGTAACTCTCATTTTTTTATAATTATTCTTTACTGAATTCTATGAAATTAAAAAGGTCATATAAAATCACTGGAATTTCTTTTTTTCTGGTATTTGAAGCATCATTCTAAAATTTCCTCTTGTCTTGTACTTCTAAAAATTATTATGCATGCATAAGTATGTATGCATTCATACAATATATAAGAGAATTTTCTTTGGATCATAGAGTTTGTGTAGGTAATACCGTAAAGTTCACAGTACCAAAATATATTTTCTCCCCCTAAAAGGAAAAGATACCTTTGAAATGAAATGAAATGAAAAAAAAATATCTTTGTTGGAGTTGGTGATAGTGTCAACTACAGTGGAGACTCTTAGTTAATAATGTGCTACTTAAAGGATAACTGAACAGTTGCTCTTGTTTTATAGGAAATAATCTAGTGAATAGAGCCTAAAGAATTGGCTCTTTGCCAAGGAAATAACTTGGCATAATTTTATTCTACAATAAATTAGATGAGGATATTATATTTCTCTTTCCTCCCTTCTGGAGGTCTTATTGTTGTTGTTGTCATTGTTGGTATTATTATTATTATTATTATTATTATTATTATTATGGGGGGATGCTTGATATCTTTTATTAAAGTTAAACAAGTGATAGCTTAAAAATATTAATATATTTCTCTAGGTTCTTGTCTTCCCTGTGCACATTATCTCCACTTTGAATGATATTTCTCTTGGAAAAATTCAAGAAATGTTTAGTTCATCCATACTAGTTTTTACAAACCCAGGAATGTCAACAAATCCCATGAAAACCAAAAGATTCTTGGTAAGGGAATTTATTAATGGTGGGGGAAAGAAAGATTCAGCTACAAAATGTAGAGGAAGAAGATTATTTTTCAATCATTCTGCATTTTGATTAACTCAAACTCAACAAATTGATAAGTAAATTAAGAGAAATTATTTCACAAAATAATGAATCAATATTATTAACCAAAGCTTTTGCTCCCCTGGTTTTGAATAAATAATAGGACAATCTGCTTCTTAGAAATATAATGTTCTCAAACAAGAAAAAGGAAACACATCAGTTAGTGATCAAAGTAATTCAAAATGTGAATTCATTTTTAACCCCCTAGATAATTTCCTTGACAGGAAAGTAAACAGCAACGTTTGTATTTTGGAGGAATAGGTGTAAGATGAAGAGAAATCCTCACATGTTTCCTCAACCCTCCAAACTTTCTTGCCAAGTATTTTAGTCATGATTGATTTATATTACATATGTGCATACAAAAATGCACATGTGTACATGCATATGCATGTCAATATATATATGCATATGTATATATATATATTTGGTTGTGTGAATATATAGATTAAAATTCAGAAAAAAATAAGATACTTCCATTTGTATAACTATTCAGTTTTCTTTATTCTCATTGTTGAGACTACCAACAGTAGGCTCAATTTTGTGCTGCAAAGAAGTTTGCCAACTATTTGAAAGTGGGCTATGGACAGGAATTAAAATAACTGTTGGTAAAATTTCGGTATGTATACTTTCTTGTCCACTGTTTTTTTAAAGAGGCAAGTGTCGGTTTCTAATCAAAGTGCTATTCTTTATATTTGTAGACTGACATCTTAACATAGATGTTAACACACTTGCCCTCCCTTTATACCTACCTGAGAGGGATGGGTAGCCGTTATCCTCCTCCACACTGAGCAGGTATACATTGTTCAATGGTACAAAGAAGGTAAGCTTCTTCTTGAACTTTTATCTCCATTTAAGCACAAAGAAACACAAATCATGTTCTCTCCTGGAAATACACAGGAATTTGATCCTCTCCTCCAGCCCACTTATATCTTTTATAATCTGGTTTATAACTAGTTGGTCTAAAAATATTCTTGGCTTTCACATGAATGAAGGCCCCTGGCTCTTCTACAATAGTTACAGAACATCCAGAAAATCTTCAATGGATCCCATTCATTGCCCTTTTCTAATTTTAGCATGTGCTACCCCGAGGAATATGCTCTGGAAATAAATATATTCTATCTGTGTATAGTAAGGGGATGAGTTTTTTCTATTAGAAATTTGTGAATTGAGTAGTTCCAGCCTACCTTCCCCTTTAGTCCGCACTCTTGTGAAATGTACTCTTCTCTGTTCCATTCCCCACTAAGGACTTTAGCAGATTATCCTGTGTCTTATCCCCAAAGTGATTTACTGCCATATTTTAACAAATATTAAGCAACTACAGTGTTACAAGTAAACTTATTAAGCATAAAGAATACACTGAAGTAATTCATATCCTCAAGAAGTTTACTTGGGGAAGATTTATTTATATATAAGTACATCCCATAAATGGATAGAAAGATAGATAGATAATACAAAATGAACACCAAATTGTTTTGGAAAGGACCACTCTAGTAACTTAAGTGGGAATCAGGAAAGAATTTAGACAGAAGGTTCCATAATTACTATATTAATTGCAGGCAAAATCTTAATTTAAATCATGAAGATTTGAAGTTTCATGTGTAATCATCATTTTTTTTATTCTATGTTAGAGAAATGCTTGTTTTATTTCATAAATTAAAAAAATAATTAAAGGGCATATTAGAGAGAAAAAAAATCCCTTTTCTCCTATTTTGCTTTCTTTTATTTTCTATGTGGAAATGCAACTTTAGACAATGTCCTAAAGAGGTGCAACTTGTTTTCAGTTGCCCCACACCATGGCAGAGAGATGGACCAGAAGTATTATTATATTATAAGTACCTTGAGGGCAGGGATCTTTTCCTAATGAGCTTTGAGCCTTTTTTCTAATCTAAGCACATAGTTGTCACTTAACCTTTATTGAATAAAGAGATGGATAGATGGTTAGAAGTATAAGTGAATGAATGAGAAACCTTGAGATACCTTTCAGTCATAGTTCTCTAAAATATGATACAGCAACTCATTTTAAATGTCTCTTTCATATTAGATGAACAGATAAATGCTATAAGAGACAACCAAAATAATCTAAGTTTTATAAGAATATGAGGTTTAGTAAAATATGAAGAGAAAAAAACTTACTGACACTCTACTATAAAAACATGATATTTTAGAATGTAACCCAGAAAGTAAACACCGGGTACTCCTAAATATTTAAAAAGATAAAAAACTACTATGGTGATTCCATTTTAAGACATATAATTTCACACTTTCAGGGAAAATATAGAAATAATGTAAACTGCTATAAAAATGAGGCATTTTGCATTTTATGTATTCTCTGAGGTCGCCTCCCACCATTGCCAAAAAAAGAAAAGAATCTTATGTTTTGCTTGGGAGAAAACTAAAAAGACAAAGTTGTATGCATGGCATCACATGTCTTTCAAGAGGATAAGCTGTATTTTATTACATTACAGCAAGGTAGAGGTCAGAGAAGAATTTCTGTGAAAGACTTTAAAGCCAATGGCACAACAGCAATAGACTTCAGGGTTATTTTGTCCAAAGAAAAGAGAAATATTTCACTTATCTGATTATTCCAACAGTGACTGCTTAACTCTGAAAAATGACCAATTTGTCTTAAGTACAGAAAGTTGACCAACCATGGAAAGGGATCAAGAAAGGATGCCCTTGCTCACCAACTTTTTATGGCTCAGACAGCATCCATCCACTTTTTTTTCTAATGCCCAAGAAATAAATGAAAAAGACAGTTTGTCATTAGCTCTTTCCTGTCATTATATTTCTCTTCTATTTTTGCTTTCCTTCTCTTTCTACTTTTATTTAAATTTTTAAAAATGTGGATAAAAAGGAAGTGTTTCTTATATGTCTTGTTTTCAACATTCTCATTTGATAAAGGCAAGTGACACAATACCAACTCTATTTTAATATTTCTTACAGCTGTTTCATTCTCCTCTCCTTTCATGTCTCTTCTACCTTTCCCATACAAGTTTCTTTGATGAAATGATAGACACAAGAAAATTTCAGCAGTAACAGAATGTATCTGTCCTTTCCTATTTGAACCGTATAGAGTCTTTTCTAGAATCTTAGAAGTGTAATTTTTAATAGTTAAATTTTTATACTAGTTTGATGGAAAAGTTGATATACTGATAAATATATGGATCATTAGAGGTATAGTTTGAAGCAGACAGGGCCATATAAGAGCTCTTCTCACATTATACTTTGTGAGCAGGACTTGCAGTTATTTCCATATTGCCAGGAAAAAGACATCCATTTTCTCACTGTAATGTTCTCTAACGCTATGGATTATATTGATAAAGTATTAAGGGTGTCAGACTAAATTGGGTCTGTCCATACTTATCTTCATAATGTCATATACTTTGTTCATATTTATCTTCATGAATTCCACTGATTTTAAAAAAATTCCATTAAGAAACTTCTCTCTCTTTTTTGGCTGAGGCAATTGGGGTTAAGTGACTTACCCAGGGTCACACAGTTAGGAAGGGTTAAGTGTCTGAAACCAGATTTGAACTCAGGTCCACCTGAAGTCACAGCTGGTACTAAAGAAACTTCTCTTTTAAAATACAAATACTCCCAGGATGTATTAAGCCTAATAGTGTTCAATTAAATAAATACCATTTATTAAGCATGTATTGTAAGTCACTGTATTAAATACTAAGTATGATTAAAAATTTGCATAAAACATTAAGCTTGACCTTAAAAACTTTAGAGTACAGTGGGGGGAAGTAACCAAAACAGGTAACTATACTAAAAGTTAAGTAGATAAGGGATAAGAAGAAACCAGGCCTGAGATTTCATTGATAAAAAAATTGGGTCCACAACTTTCCCAAATACATCCAGAATCAGATTAAAATATAATTTGGAAATATTTAACAAAATAAATAAGAATACATTAAAATAAATATAATGGTGATAGGTGCTCTTCTAAGTCAATAAGTGACCCGCAGGATTTTTTATGCCTGGTTTAATGGTATTGTTTTGATTTATTTTTGACACCACTAATACAGGAAAATTTCATAAGAGGAAAATCCCTTTACTAATAGAAGACAACATTTTCTCTGCATCTTCCAAACATACAAAACAGTGTTATCAGAGAAAGAAAGGCATAACAGCAAAGGTGTTTTTTGGGTTTTTTGTTTTTTTTTTTTTTAAAGACAGCAAGTAGTTCAGATTAGCTGGAATATAGAGTAGCTGAAGATGAATAATTTTAGATATTACAAGAAAAGTAGTTTACTATTAGACATATCTTGAATGCCAAACAAAGGACATTGAACTTAACCCAAAGCAAGAAAGAGTCATCAAAAAATTTTGAGCAGAAGATTAATGTGACTATATCTAATTTTCTATCTATCTATCCATCTGTCTATTTAATTAGTCATTTATCTACCTATTTTTATATAAGGAAGAGTCATTTGGCAAATAAATGAAACAGATAAGAGAGTAGAAAGAGAATGGAAGACAGAATAACTGTCAAGAGGGTCTTGCAATAGTATTAATGGTGATAAAGTCTAATGCTTGAATGGTAATAATGGTAAGGAAAAAGAAGAATTTGACATAAAATTTATTATGGAAGTAGAACTGAGAATACTTAGTAACTGATTTTATACAAGAATTGAAAGTCAAAGAAGAGTAAAAAATAAAAACTAAATTTCAAATAGAAGAATAGATGAGTGTATTTACTACTCATCCACTAGATGGATGACTAGACATAGTGAGATCAAAAGGATGAACATTTTCAGTGGAAAACAAAATAAGCTCAGTTTTAGATTCTTTAATTTAGAAGTGTATGTAGTGCATCTAAATGGCATTGTCTTGTAATAATTTAGAATTAGAGGTCTGGTCTGTCAAATAGATGTCAAAGATAGAGATATAAATATGTATATAGTTAATAGTAGTTAAAGTCATAGAAGTGAATGAAATTGGGAAGAGAGAGAATATGCACAGAAGTCAAAAGGGGGTCAAAGGTAGACCCTTGGCGAATTCCCAGGACAGACTATTAGGCATTACTAGTGAAGCATTCAGAGGAGAATTAATTGGATCAGGGCTTCTTAATCTTTTTTATGCATCGTGGACCCTTTCTAAGAATAATGTTTTTAAATGATTGAAGGAAATGCTCATTTCAGTTAGAAGACTGTGAAAATAAAGGTTTCTCATTCAAGTGTATAGATGCTCTTAAAATCTATCCATGGACCCAAAGGAACAGAATAAGAATGTGGTATCTCTAAAGTCAAGGGAGGAAAGCATATCCAGGAGGCTTGAGCACAGAGATAAATACTTCAAAGAAATAAATTGAAACAAAAATTGATGATAAGTCATTATATTTGTTGATTACAAAGTCGAGGCTGACTATGAGTTTCTATAAACTATTAAACAATGGAAAGCTTTCTCTGGAATATGATTGACCTAAAAGCCAAGACTCAAGCTTTGCTTCCCTTAATGCAGTTTATTGCAACTTTCTGATTTTATTAGCGTAGTTTCCTGGTCACATAAGGGCAAATGAAGACTCATCAATATGGAATTGGCGTTCTTTAGACATGGCAGGTATCCCAAGATCTCTCAATTCATCACTTCTTGCCCTGTTAACCAGAGGCATTACCATATGGCTATAAGGGGAGCCACATTTTCCAGAATAAGTGCTGGAGTATCCTGGTTGAACATTCTTTCTATGCTATATTTTTTATTAATTATTCAATGACTAATGAGGGCCTCATTTTTGTCTCAGTCTCAAACTTGAACAGGAGACCAGTCTGGATCAGATTTCCCTAATTTAAGGAGGAGCAGGGTAGTGATCAGAGATGGGAAGAAGCTTGATAATAAAGAAAGTCAGTAGAAAAAAAAACTAAGAATTGAGATGAGTGTGTTTGTAAATAGAAGGGGGAAAGGTGGTAAAAAAAGGAAAATATTTAAAATTTCTAAGAAATAGAATAATAATAGCTTGAGGAAATTCAACAGAAATACCAAAGATAAAATGCACTCCTTTTCAAACTCATGTGAAATATTTTATGCCTATATCACTGAATTTTGGTGAAGACCTCATGAGTTCAATATATAATAAATTTATGATCTTGACAATCATGGGAAATGCAAGTTATTTATATCTCTTCATCCTATGGATGCCACTAGACTTGGAATCAGAAAGACTTGTTAGCTGTGTGATTCTGAACAAGTCACTTCATCTTTCTGGCCTCAGTTTCCTCATATATCAAATGAAGAGGTGGACTGAATAACTTTTCTGGTTCTAAAGTTATGGTCATATGAGTCTATGATTCTTCATAAATTGCTCATGGTCTGTCCAGCACAGTATCCTGTGGCTCTTGCTCTGGAACATTTTTTTTTCTATTTTGAGGTGCCTGTGAAATAGAACACCCATGTGTTATCCCTTGCTCTCGTTATTTATCAGACCCTTTTCCTTTTCTATTCATTCATGTACTTGATGATGCTTTTTCATACCACTTCTTATATACATCATTGCTATAATATATTGAAGCCAATTTATACCCATGCCACAAAGCCACAGATCTGTCAAATCTGGAAGGAAACCCATACCTGAATGGAATACAATAACTCTAACAAGCTGTCATCCAGACTTTACTTAAATGTGTCTAATGGGTGAGAGAAGCACTATACCACAAGTAGAGTCAATTCAATACACATTTATTAAGTATCTAAGACACTCAAATAGAAGTGTGCTTCTGAATAGCATTAATTTATTAAGGGTCTTCCTGACAGTGAATATATATATATATATATATATATATATATAATGTACACATATATATATACATATATATATATTCACTTTGTTACCCTAAAATTTTCATTCTTCAGAATTCATGTTTTCATTCTATGAGTCATAGCAAAAAAGGGAGAATTTTCGTGTTAAATATGTGCATTTATTTGTAAAGAAAAGCTTGAGATGGAAAGTTTATAGCTCTGTCTTCACTTTTGCCTTTTAGAATCCTCAGTTCTCTTTAAGGTTAAACTTAAGTATCACTACTTACCAGAAGCCTTTTTTTTTCATTCCTGCATTTATTAGCTTCCCCACAAAAATCTCTATGTATTCTTTTTTTGTATATCCTGTGCGTACTTATCTATAAATGTGTTCTGTCTCCCTGGTAAAAATTATATTAAAAAAAACTATCTCACTTCCGTATTCCCATAATGCGATATATCTGACATATGTTAAGTTCTTCATAAATCTTTAATTATTGATTGATTTATGCTTTTACAAAAAAAAAACTCACTTGCTTTTCTTCTTCCTATTCACTTTCATACCTAATTCATTATCCATATACCGTACCCATCAAAATATAAATATTGGTGGATACCCTCAATGGACTACCTACCTATTTGAGTATTCTCAATAAGAAAATATTAATTCTTCATCTATTTTTCTCCCTTTTGTGGATATCTTATGCATTTTTGAGTGGCAAAAGATTTTTTTGAGGTATCCCTACCACATTAAGAGGTCCAATGCAATCAACACAGTTCTATCTTAAAAAAAAAAATCTAGAGAACTTCCACTTTTATTGAATATAAGAACAGCTAACAAAGACACCCTGGAGATCTTTTTATTTCTTTATATTCTTTTTATGTTTCTAAAAGAATACTTATCTAAAATATTTATTTATACCTATATATACATATATATATGATATGATGATAGTGTTGGTATTATCTTAAGATTTTTTTGCTTTAGTTGGGTCTCACACCAAAATTTCTGCAGATTCTTTTTGCTTCTCTTGTGATGTAACATAGCTTTTAATCTTCCATCATCTTGTCCAAAAAGTTTTATAAATTAAATTGTATCTCAAAATTGTTCTGCCACAGTTTGCTATGATTCTGCTATTTAAGACATCCAGGAACCACTCAGTAGCCTGCATGAGTTCAAGTCATTTTCTCAAGGCTAGGATGAATTTTAATCCAAGTTATCTGGAACAACTGACAGATGAGATTAGATAGCAGCTTTAAAAATATCACACCTCT
This sequence comes from Myrmecobius fasciatus, assembly GCA_023553655.1. NCBI lineage: Eukaryota > Metazoa > Chordata > Mammalia > Dasyuromorphia > Myrmecobiidae > Myrmecobius > Myrmecobius fasciatus. The sequence goes on along the minus strand of JAJPUD010003077.1, from coordinate 226,651 downwards.
TTGGAGAGGCTTTAGAGTCTACAAAGCACTGTCTTCCCAAGAGTCCTGAAATAGGCACTGTAGGTATTTGGACCCCCATTTTAGATTAAGCTCTGATACTCAGAGCTTAAACCATTTTCTCACCACAGCCAATAAAAAATAGAATTCAATTCTTCTGACACTAAATCTATAACTCTCTCCTTTAATCCTGCCCTACCTTAATGCAATTAATTTCTAATGACTAACCATTTATTAAGGGACTACTTTAGTTAGACAAAAGTGAAAATAAAGAACATTTTTTAATTACATAGAAGAGTTTCCTTTGATATATTTTCAATATTGTTTGGTCCTTTGTTATTACTTAGTTATTTCAGTTGCATCCAATTCTTCATGACACAATTTGGGGCTTACTTGGCAAAGATATTGATGTGGTTTGCCATTTCCTTCTCCAGCTCATTTCATAGATGAAGAAATTGAGACAAAAGCAATAAGAGTCTTGCCCAGAGTTACCCAGCTAGTCAGGCCATATTTGCACTCAGGAGGATGAATCTTCCCAACTCCAGCCTCAGCTCTAATGATTGTACTAATTAGTTACCCTCTATTGGTCCTACTTCTACTCAGTAGTGGCTCTACCATCAAATATAAACTTTTTCTATTTCCCTTTTTAAGCTTTTTGAAACCTAGCTCCAAATGCCCCATCCAGGCTTTTAAAATATCCTTTTTCTTTACATAGCTTCATATCTTAAATCTAGCCAAACTGGATGCCCTGCTTTTCCTTACACATATTTCCCCTTCCATGCTTTTGTATAAACTACTTTTCAATACCGAATGTACTGCCCTCTGACCTCAGCCTATTAGAACCCATATTTTTTTTCAAAGTTCAGCTCAACCACCACTTCTAATATAATATTTAATAATCCCCCTAAGATGCTAATTATCTCATATTTATTTTGTATATATTGTTTTGTGTTTAACTTTTCTCCCTTGATAGAATGTAAGCTCTTTAGGGTCATAGACCATTTGAGTTATATCTTTATATCTCTTTTACCTAGGGTAATGTGCGGCTTATAGTAGATAATAAATGCTTGCTGATTGATTAAGTTAAGTACAAGATACAAGACTTTTCAGTGATTCAAGCCCTACTTCTTTTAAAGTCGATGATGAAAAGACTCAGTTTGAATATTTAATAGTCAGTGGATATTTGTTTAAGAAAAATTCAGCCACAACAAAATAGAACTTATAAAAACAAACTTTCATGTAGAAGCTTATTCTGTCTCCTCTCTAACTCAAAACTATCAACATCAATTGGCAACTGAATTCTCCACTTTTGAAAGCTCAATAAACAAACACAGATGTCAAACCAGAAACAAATTGATAGGGTACACAAAATTATCTCAGTTGCCTTACAAGGTGACACTGAATATATTAAACAAAAGTTGGAAAGAGAATTTAATTTATGAATCTCACAAGAATATTGGTTTGATATTATAAGGGCTAGTTCATATACAGTGAATTTTCCCTCTAGGAAAGAAACTAAAAGAAAGCAATTTCCAGATATTTTAATACTATAGTACAATACAGTAAAATACATCAGAAATTATCTAATCAATGATGGAGAAATATCAAAATAGAAGTCCAGATTTACATTTCGTTTAGGGAATGCTTAGAATAGATCTCCAGGTGTGAGACACAAAGAAAAAAAAAAGCACAAGATGTTTTAAGTTTTATGGCCTCAAGGAAGTCTCTGAGTTTCCATTGCTAGCTTATAACTTCCCACATACACTCTCCCTTTTCTTCTCCAAGCAACCCTCTCCTGTACTCTAAAGGATTCTCTTCTTTTCTGTACTTCACCTTTACTCAACAAGACACTAAAGGCTTGGCTTGGATGAATTATACCTCCTTTTTAATGTTTCTTACATTGTCAAGTGGAAAAAGGACAACTGACAAAAATGGGATACCTATTATTAAAGGAAAAGTCACTGGAGGAGAATTCAGAAAATGGGTTGGAGTTTGCTCTCAGGCTTTTACCAGCCTTTGATTTATTCTTGGGCAAGACACAATCTCTCTGAAACTCAGTTTCCCAAGGATATAAATAGGGCATAATACCTGCCCTGCTTTACTTGCAAAGTTGCCATAAGTATGAAATAAGGTAATACATAAGCAAACGTGTTTTGATAGGTAGTATAGTATACTGGGGAACATTCTATATGTTGAGGCAGAAAATCTTGGGTTCAAATAATCCCTCTAATCAATGATACCAGAAACTCTGAAGTATTTAATCTCTAACTTGAAGATCATGATTCTCAATTGAGATTTTATATACATATATATATGAATATGTATATATATGGGTATAATTTATATGTATACACATACATATAAACATATATGTATATAATGTGTATTTATTATTTTGGTGTCTATTATTTATCTTCAAATTTCTATATACATGAAAGGCATTACTTATTGTTATTTCAGAGGTCTCTAATTTTGGTGAGGGTATTGCTTATATTTCTGTAGACTATATCTTTCTGAGCCTTTCTAGATGATCTTTCCTAATTGTTTTGGCCTAGAATATGCAACACTTTGTGGCCAGCCTTTGGCAATGACCCCCATTGTATATTTAACCAGACTGGTCCTAGACAACAGACACATAGTTCATTCTCAGGTCCATCTGTTTGTGTTGCTCTGGTGCCATGGGTAGACTTCTACAACTGCAGTCAGCTCTGAAGCACAAGATATCAAAGTAGACTTTCAGAAGAAGTTTTTAAGATGCCAATATTGATCATATTATACATGCTGGGAGGGCAAATCCATAATTTAACTTTAGCTAGAACTAGGTTTGGGAAGAAAGAGGAATAAAGTCAGGAAACTGCTGGAATTCTCCCAGTTTTCCACAAAAACCACAGGAAATCAAGCCTCTGGACAGAATCTGTTGGAATAAAACTACTCTCCAGCTCAAAATAGACTGGAAAAACTTCAAGAAAGGTCAGTCTCACTGGAATGAACCTAGATCAGATAGCTCATGAGAGGGTCTTAATCTGCAAAAATGTTTGTGGCAGGCCTTTTTGTAGTGGCTAGAAACTGGAAATTGAAAGGATGCCCATCAACTGGAGAGTGGATGAATAAATTATGGTATATGGATGTTATGGAATATTATTGTTCTGTAAGAAACGACCAGCAGGACGATTTCAGAGAGGCCTGGAAAGATTTGCATGAACTGATGTTGAGTGAAATCAGCAGAACCAGGAGATCATTATACATAGCACAAGACTATACGATGATCAATTTTGATGGACATGGTTCTATTCAACAATGATGTGATTCAAACCAGTTCCTATTGTTCAGCAATGAAGATAGTCATGTACATCCAGAGAGAGGCCTGTGGGAATTGAGTGTGAACCACAACACAGCATTTTAATGCTTTCTATGAATATTTCCATGCATTTTGTTGTCCTTCTTAGGTTGTTTTTTTCTTCTTCTTTTTCTAGATCTGATGTTTCTTGTGCAGTAAGATAACTGTATAGATATGTATACATGTATTGTATTTGACATATAATTTATCCTATTTAGCATGTATTAGATTACTTGTCATCTAGGGGTGGGGATGGGGGGAAGGAGGGGAAAAGCTTGGGAAAAAAAGTTTTTGCAAAGGTCAATGTAGAAAAATCACTCATATGTTTTGTAAATAAAAAGCTTTATGAGAGGGTCTTAATCACAGCAAATCAGCAACTAAGACCCTCAAGTCTTTTGAGGAGCAAATCAGGAGGGCAGTTTCTAATCCCAGCCCAGAAAACAAACTCTGGGAAACCAGGCTATTCCTGAAAAAAAGCAGGCAAAGCTGCCCCCTACAAGCATAAGGGACCCTGTGCTCAAAGCCAAGGCTCAGAGCTGCACAGGAAGTTTAAAACAGGGTCCCCTTACTGATACATTGTTGGTGGAACTGTGAACGGATCCAACCATTCTGGAGAACAACTTGGAACTATGCCCAAAAAGTTGTCAAACTCTGCATACCCTTTGACCCAGCAGTGTTTCTACTGGGCCTATATCCCAAAGACATCTTAGAGGAGGGAAAGGGACCCACCTGTGCAAGAATGTTTGTGGCAGCCCTTTTTGTAGTGGCTAGAAACTGGAAACTGAAGGGATGCCCATCAATTGGAGAGTGGCTGAATAAATTATGGTATATGAATGTTATGGAATATTATTGCTCTGTAAGAAATGAACAGCAGGACGATTTCAGAGAGGCCTGGAGGGACTTGCATGAACTGATGCTGAGTGAAACGAGCAGAACCAGGAGATCATCATACACAGCAACAACAGTATTACATGATGATCAATTCTGATGGACATGGCCCTCTGCAACAAAGAATTGTCTCAAACCAGTTCCAATTGTTCACTGAAGAAAACCATATACACCCAGAGAGAGGGAAATGAAATATGGACCACAACGTAACATTTTCATGATCTCTACTGACATTTGTTTGCATTGTGTTGCCTTTCTCTGATTCTTTTTTTTTTTCTTGTAGATAGGATTTTTCTTGCATAACTTCTCAAGCATTTCAACATTATTAGCATGTAGTGGACTTCCTGCAATCTAGGGGAGGGGAGGGGACTGGGGGTAAAATTTGTAATGGAAAGCTTTGTAAAGATCAATGTTGGGGAACTACCCATACATATGTTATACAAATAAAAAGCTTTAGTAATAAAAAAAAGCAAAAGTGAAAAAAAAAAAACAACAGGGTCCCCTTTACCCCAGGAGCAGAGCTCAACCCTAAAAGTAAAAAAAAAAAAATGAGGAAATACCAAAAGAATCATGGTTATTTTGGGTTTTTTTTTTGTTTTGGGTTTTTTTTTTGTGATTGGTTAGGATGAGTTATTTTGTTTTGTGTTGGCTCAGATCTATGATTACACACACACACACACACACGTAATGACTTGCCCAGGCTCATATATTTAGTATCATGGACAAAAGTGGACCAGGCCTTTCTTAGGGCTGGCTGCCTCAGTTCATCTAAGTGGTAAAGCTTTTTATTGTTATTCAGTTGCTTGAATCTGATCTGACTCTTCCTGACCCCATTTGAGATTTTCTTGGCAAATATAATGGCGGTTTTCCACTTTTTTCTCCAACTCATTTTGCAGATGAGGAAACCAAGGCAAACAATGTTAAATAACTTGTCCAGGATTGTACAGGTTATAAGTATCTGAGACCATATTTGAACTCAGGAAGATGAGTCTTCTTAACTCAAAGTTGAGCATTGTTTCCACTGTGTCACCTAGCTACCCATGATAAAATAAAAAAATGCCAAGAAAATATTGTAATGCCTATACACACCCCCCCAAAAAACAAGATAAAAAGAAGAAAAAATAAGAGAAGAGGGAAAAAAGAAAAGGAAGGGAGGGGAGGGGGAAAAGATAAAGGAAATCGAGAACAATTATAATTATGACTATTATTGTTATAATAATTATTTAATAGTTAACATTTGTATAATTTTAACTTTAAGGTTTCCAAAGTTTTTAAAATATATTAACTAATTTGAACAAGAATTAGGTTCAGACACATTAAATATCTTGCCCAAGATATTTATACAAAACAAATTTTATGTGACTTGAGATAGGAGAAGGCACTAACAACAGTAGAAATAAGGAAAGGTCCATTGAAGGAGGTGACTTTTGAACTGAACCTTCAAAAAGGAGGAGGAAGAAAGGAGGGAGAGCATTCTTAGATGAAAGCCAGACCAAAGTAAAGAAGCAAAAACTAGAACATCCAGGGTAAGAACATTTAATAAGATATTTTGGATGGAGAAAAAAGTGCTGAAGGAAAGTTAATAAGGCATGATTAATCAAACTGGAAAAATATACTAAAGCTAAATTTGAAGCCTTTAGTGGGATTATTTTAGAATGGTGACAAGGGGCCCTTGAAGAAAAAGCTTTATTCCCGTATGACTGAAGGTATTTGAAATTTTTTCTTAGCCTATTGTTACAGTGGAAGACTGTCATTTCCTGGCCATATTACACATGGGCCTACAAAATGGGATACATGGAAGCTGGTCACAGAGACAAATGTCAACTCAGTAAATGAAATTCAGAAATTGTGACTTCACCAAGGTCACAAAAGTAATTTAGAGGTGGAGCTGGGAAGAATGAGTATTTAAGAACTGATTACCAGTGCATTTAATTACCTTCCTTAACTTTGAGATTTTTTTTCTTTAATTAGTTTAAAAAACACATTTAAAGGCATCTCTCAACATGGCTGAAAGATTATCAAATTTATAGTCAGAAGAACTATTTTGCTATTTAATATCTATGAGATTGTGGTTGAATCATGTAACTTCCTGAGTAACAGAAGTGCAATAGTGGGTGCACTAATAATTAAAAATTCACTGCTTCCTTAAATTAGGAATGTTCTGGTGTTTAGCTATCTTCCTAATATTATGGGTCATAAACCCCCATAGATGTGTTTCCCATAAACAATCAGCCCATTAACACGGTTTATTCTCAGAAAAGGCTTTTATTCAAATTATATAGCAAGAACATACTAAGCACTTTCCACCAAAAGTTGGGGTGCTCTCTCCCACAAAATATAGTCTATATAGAAATGTAAACATACTAGAATAAAAATGAAGTATGTAGATAGATAATACATGTGGCCAAGGCAAATCACAATTCTGGATCTATATAGCCAAAATGTCATTTCTCAATCCACAAATGTCCCCTACAAAATTTGCTGTTGACTGGGGCACTGCTCGATTACTTTTCTGGGTTTAGTGAGCCTAGGAATTCTGCTGCTTTTAGCAGGGCACAATATTTCTGTTGGAGTCAATAATTTACTTCTAGGATAAGCCATAACATTCACTCAGGTGGTTCATCTCTGGTTATGGACACTACTGGATTGAAAGTTGTTCAAACCTTGGGTGAGTTCTTCCCATGGAACAGTGTCCCTATGGTATGAGTAAACCTATTGAAATTCCTGGGATGACTCTTTGATAGATAACCACAGTCTCTAACACCTCCAACATCCAGCTTGGCTGGGAATTCTTCTGTTCTTTCCAAAGGGGTTTCAAAATGTTCTTGTCAGATGGAACATTCTGTGCCTTTTCATAAAGGACCAAGACTCTTAATCTAGAATTAGCAGAAGTTTCTCCTGTCCCTCAGGGTCTTAACTCTAAGGTGTGTCACCTTTCAGAAGTAAGAAAAGTCTAGTTTCACCTGATCAATAATTCTTTCAAGTTCAGAATGGTATGAGGGACCTCAACTATGCATATGCTGACATACCAGCTCCATTTTTCTTTTCTTTTTTTTGAACTTTTTTTATTAATACTTTTTATTTGCAAAACATATGTATGGGTAATTCCTAAACATTAACCCTTACAAAGCTTTGTTACAAATTTTCCCCCCTACTCCCCACCCCTCCCCTAGATAGCAGGATATCCACTACATGATAATTATGTTAGAATACTTAAATTGAATATACGTATAGTTATTGCCACACATCATTTTTTTTTGTTCAGGAAAAATCGTATCCATAGGAAAGAATAATCCGATAAAGGAAATACAATGCAAGCAAACATCAATAGAGAACATGAAAATGTTATGTTGTGGTCCACATTTCACATCCCTCTCTCTGGGTGTATATGGCCTTCTTCACTGAACAATTGGAATTGGTTTGAAGCATTTCATTGTTGAAGAGAGTCATGTCCCTTAGAACTGATCCTCATATAGAACTGTTGTTGCCGTGTCTAATGATCTCTTGGTTCTGCTCATCTCACTCAGCATCAGTTCATGCAAGTCTCTCCAGGCCTCTCTGAAATCGTCCTGCTGGTCGTTTCTTACAGAGCAATAATATTTCATAACATTCATATAACATAATTTATTCAGCCACTCTCCAATTGATGGGCATCCATTCAGTTTCTAGTTTCTAACCATTACCAAAAGGGCTGCCACAAACATTCTTGCACATGTGGGGCCCTTTCCTTCCCTTATGATTTCTTTGGGATATAAGCCCAGTAGAAACACTGCTGGGTCAAAGGGTATGCATAGTTTGATAACTTTTTGAGCATAGCTCCAAATTGCTCTCCAGAATGGTTGGATCCGTTCACAGTTCCACCAACAATGCATCAGTGTCCCAGTCTTCCCACATCCCCTCCAACATTCATCGTTATCTTTTCCTGTCATTTTAGCCAATCTGACAGGTGTGTAGTGGTACCTCAGAGTTGTCTTAATTTGCATTTCTCTGATCAATAGTGATTTGGAGCAACTTTTCATATGACTAGAGATGGTTTTAATTTCATCATCTGAAAATTGTCTGTTCATATCCCTTGACCACTTATCTATTGAAGAGTGGCTTGAATTCTTATATGTATGAGACAATTCTCTATATACTTTAGAAATGAGGCCTTTATCAGAACCATTAAATGTAAAGATGATTTCCCAATTTGATGCTTCCCTCCTAATCTTGTCTGCATTAGTTTTGTTAGTACAGAAACTTTTTAACTTAATATAATCAAAATTATCTATCTGGTGTTCAATTAAGAGTTCCAGATCTTTCCTGGACATAAATTTATTCCATCTCCACAGATCTGAGAGGTAAACTATCCTATGTTCCTCTAATTTGGTTATAATATCACTCTTTATATCTAGATCACGAACCCATTTAGATCTTATCTTGGTGTGCGGTGTTACGTGTGGGTCCAGCCTTAATTTCTTCCACACTCATTTCCAATTATCCCAGCAGTTTTTGCCGAATAATGAGTACTTATCCCAAAAGCTGGGGTCTTTGGGTTTATCATACACTAAATTGCTAATGTTATTACCTAGCTTGTCCTGATATTCTATTCTATGCCACTGATCAACTGCTCTATTTCTCAGCCAGTACCAAATGGTTTTGATGAATGCTGCTTTATAATATAGTTTTATATCTGGTACAGCAAGGCCACCTTCATCTGTCTTTTTTTTCATTAATTCCCTTGAAATCCTTGACCTTTTGATCTTCCAGATGAACTTTGCTACTATTTTTTCTAGATCTGTAAAATAATTTCTTTGGAGTTTGATTGCTATGGCACTAAATAAGTAAATTAGTTTGGGTAGTATTGTCATTTTTATTATATTTGCTCGGCCTACCCATGAGCACTTAATGTTTTTCCAATTGATTAGTCTGATTTTATTTGTGTGGAAAGTGTTTTGTAGTTTAGTTCATATAGTTTCTGACATTTTCTTGGCAGATAGATTCCCAAATATTTTATGCTATCATCCGTTATTCTGAATGGAATTTCTTTTTCTATCTCTTGCTGGCCAGCTCCATTTTTCAAATTCTTTTTGGGATTTTTATAAAATGAGTGACTAGGGACAAGGAATTGGGGACATATATTATTTCCCTGTTTCATAATGAAAATTATGAAATTTATATTATTGTTATCATTGAGAATTATAGACAAAGACAATTACAATTGTCTTTGCAGGCATTTTCATATGAATTTGAGCTCTTTAAGCTTCAAAAAACCTTTGCAGTAAGCAATCCTTCCTTTGCATGTGAAAGAACTTCTCAAAAATCTTTCAGTTTCTCTCTAACTTTACCCCATTAGATATCCCAACTTTTGCTGAAGAACCAGGCATATTCTTACATACACAGTAAAGATTATGTCCCTTGTACCATTTCACAGAATTTTTGTGGGAAAACAAAGTGTTAAATAGACATATCATATTTATATAGCACTTCTAAGGTTTACAAAGCACTACTGTAGAGTACTGTGTTACTATTATTATATTTCTATAGGAGAACTGACTTTTCTCACATTTCATTTCATTTCATTGTCCTTGTTCCAAGTCACCTAAAAATCTAAACTTTCCCATAAAATTTCAAAGTTTTGATAGCCTTTGGTTTATTACTCTCCCCATTATTTTTACATACAACTTCTCTTTCTCTTACCCACCTCTGCTAAATAAGATGTCAGTTTCCTACTATTTTCTCTGCTTCTTTCTCCTTTCCCTGAATTTGAAATAGTACAACTTTTATTTCTTTATTTTTTTTCTCCCTCACTAACAAATTATGGTGTGAGGAAAAGAAAGCATAAATGAATCATAGAATCTTAGCACTAGGAGAGACCTTGAGAGATCATCTAGTCTGTCGTTCTACTTCAGGCAAGGGTACACCTAAATCATCTCAATAAATGAGGCTTTATCTTGTCTCTTAAGACCTCCAGAGAAAAGAATTCTGCAGCCTACCTGGATAACTCATTTCAAATCAAATAATTCTCCTTGCCAGAGAATAATTATGCTCATATGTAGCCTAAATCCATCATTCTTCATCCTAAGACTGTGTCCTCTGATTTAGTCCTCAACAGATATGCATTGGTTTTTTGTTCTTTCTCTTTTGTTAATAAATAATACTTTATATAAATTTGAAGATTGAAATGGTTGATGAAATAGTCAGGACTGAACCATTTTTTTAAATCCCAAGCCAGAGATTTATTTTTCCCTATATTCAGACATGAAATAAGGAAATATGTGTAATATACAAATAGTCAGGCACTATGCCAACAAGAAAGTAAAGTATCTACTTAATCAGGTGACCATTATCTACAATCTACAATGCAACTCTTTTGAAACTAATTAAACAAATAGTATATTTCTCCTCTCTTCCTTCCATCTGTCTTGACACTGCCCTGTCCAACTGCACAGGCAATTGATCAGAAGCCATTTTTTAAGAAACCTGGACCTCTTTCTGTTATTTTGTTATCATGAGGTTCCAGTTCAGGCTATTAACAAATCCTTGAGGAGAATAGAAGGGACTGAATACTGTTCCCCCCATCTGGAGAATACAAAGTGACATAGGTCAGAGAGATGTCATCTTGTTGTATTAAGTCAATCTATGCCAGTCCAAGAAAAACGGATGCTAAAAGAAAAAAAAATAACAAGGAAATCAGACTTATGAGGTACTTCTGTGTTCAAGTAGCTTTGTCTGTTTTATTTAGATTATAACCACTTTCAAAAAGTGACATATCTTCTTTTATCTTCCATCTTTTATACTTAGTACCAAGTATACTTTTGGCCTCAATAAATTATAATAATAACAATAATTCTAAGACATATAGGTTTATTGAGGGCATTTTTGCCCTGTGGAATAGGGGAGAGGGTATCTTGAATAAATGGATTGTTATTTTAAGCTGAATTCATGAAACTATTAAGTTTTCATCTCATAGTCTGCAGAACAGCATTTCAGAGATAAACCATCTTGATGTTTTCATTTCAAAGACAGGTAATAAGTAGAATACAACAATTTTCCAGAAATCTCAGACAGGAATAATCTACTTTATGTAACCCGTCATCATCCCAAGGCTCTTAAAAGAGGTTTACTTTATAGTCAGTTTGAGCATCTATAGGATTTGTAGAGATGGCACCGGCTATATGGGAAAGATGGATTAATAAATTCCGTGAGAAGAGAATGAAGCAAAAAGGACAAGCCAAAACACATGGGTGAAGTGAAAGAAAAAAATGGGTGAGGACAGTATTTATCCCTGTCATAGGAAAAAGAAAGAAAAAGGAAAGATAAATCCTACTTTTTAAACACATAATATTCCAAAATGCTGTATTTTCAATACTGAAAAGGAGAAAAAAAGGTGATTCAGGAATTCTGATATATTCTTTGCTATGTGGAATACATTCCTCCTCCTTCTCATCTCTTATTTAAAAAGTAACAAATGTCCTCAAAGATGTATAGCATTGATCTCTTCTGCCTCCAGTTTATGAGACACATTTCTTGTCATAGCCAGCAACAGGCAGGTCTCCCCAGTGCTGAATGTACACAGTTTGAAAGGATAAGAGGAAAGTGTTTCTATCACTCTCATATGAATAAGGAAATTGAAGATTAAACAGAGCACGCTTGTGGTCGGGAATTTGTGGTTAATTTAATCAGACACCCTCGTGATTCGATGTATTAATGAGAAAAATGCAAGTTCCCCTGATATCTGAACATTAAAAAAAATGAAAGCATTACAGGCATTAATAAATGAAGAGGAATTGGCCCCCATAGGGGGAAATGCTTTCTAGAATAGAAAATGCCCAAATACTAAAACAATTTAAGAGAAACTTACAGTTTATGTGAACCAAGTAACACCTAACAAAACTAAAGAATCTTCTTGCAAAAATTTAAAAGTGAGAATGATCTGGATTTGTCCCCTCCACCCTTTTTAAAAATTCTACTCTGCAGCCCAAAAAGGAAATTAGTCTGTTCCTACCACTAGGTTTATAAACAGTAAAGGAGGTTTTAAATCCAGAACTACTCTGTGTGAGAGAAAAAGGAGAGGACAGACACAGGAGCAGTAAATCACCTGAGCCTGCTGATTTATAACACCCATGGTATATGGTTTGAATATAAAAATTAAGGAAGGAAGCTACAGACACCTAAGTTAGCAGGTAGTCAGAGCTATGTCTGTCTCAGATACTTCATCTCTGGTGAAAACCTCATACTGGCTGCCTCCGTTGTTTTTCTCCATCTTCAACCCCCATCCCAATACTCTCCTCATCAAATTGGCTCACATTTGACATCTCAACAATCTGCCTTCAAATATATGAAAGAAGGGAGATCACAAATGTGAGCTGAAAGGGAGCTTAAAAGCCAACTAGTCATATTCCCTTATCTCATAGCTGAAGATCAGAACTTAGCCAAAAGGTCACATAAGTAGTAAGGGACAATGCTAGTATCTGAATTTTTGTCCCTTGGCTCTAAATTCATCACCCTGTGTTTAGCACTCTATCCCCCTCCGTTTATGATGATTAGCCATAAGAAAGGAAGATGTATCATGTCCCTACATTATAGCTATTTTCAATTATTTGAAGGAACATCTTGTGGTTGAATTTGTTCTTCTTGGTTTATAGGTAAAAACTTGGAGTAATGGGTGCAAATTACAGAATGATAGATTAAGGCTTGTGGTAGGAAAAATTTCCATATGATACATGTTTCTAGCAGCATTATTTTCTATTTCATCTCATCAGTTCCTGGAACACAATAGGTACTTAAGAAGTACATGTTGAATAGAACTGACTTGAGTTAGAGCTCTCTAAAAGTAAAATGAGCTGCTTCTCTTGGTAGTAAGTTTCCTCTCACTAGAGGCATTCAAGCAAAGGTGAGATTTTAGCTAGGATTCTCTTAAAAGTATGGGTTAGAGTATATCATCTCTGAAATGCCATCTAACTTTTGGATTCTATGAGCTAAAGGACCACAGTTAGCACAAGAATGCTGGATTCTAGTGAAAACTTGCTCATGTGCTTTATCAGAAGTGGTTTTGTTGCTTTATTTCCCTTGAATTAGTTTTCCTTCCATATATTCTAGCAAAGAACCTCATAAAAAGTATCCTCATAAACCAAGTTAATACATGAAAATATTCAGGAATCAGGAAAAAAGCTGATTTAGCCTTCAAGCCAATTAGAAGGTCAAAACTCAGATCTTTCACTGCCAAATCTTAGCATCTCAGCAATTGCATCATCTCTCTGTATTCCATAACAAAAGACAGGTCCACAATGCTTTGATTTTCTGAAGACAAGGCAGAGTGGCTAGAACTACCTCAAATTGCTGTCACTTACAAGAGAACATACTTAAAATAAATCTGCCTCAAATCATCAGTTAAAATACAGGCTGTATAGTACCTAAAATGTCCTATTTCTTCAGACATGAAAAACATATGGACTTGTCCTTTACAAAATGGTGTTTCTGTAAGACATCTATAAATCTCCTTTTGAGGCATTTACCCTCTGTTTGCCAGTAGGCTTACTAGGTCAATGAGAGCTTTGACTAGATCAGATTTAAATAGAAGATGCTGAAGAGAGATGTTCTAGTAATCTCAATGGAATCCACTACTTCCATCTCTCCCTATGGTGGTTTATTATCTGTAAAGGGCATTTTCTTTATTATATTAGGTGAGTTTTACTTCAAATGATGAACTAATTTGAAACATCATTTATATTTTGTTGTTTCTGTGATTTTTTAAAGCTATAATTTTCAAAATTACTCCTTAGAAATTGGTTTTCACGGATGAAATGTCAGGAACTTAATCAATGGAAAGGGAGAAATCAAGATAAACATGGTCTGAGACCAGGGCTTAAAAGGCATGGATTTTAGTTCCCATTCTGCTGTTCTTCTAACTTTATAATCTTATACAAGTTCCTTCTCTTCTCTGAAATGGCTTCTATTTCCTCATCTCTAAAATAAAAGTATTGGACTAGATACATTCTGAGGTCTTTTGGGTGATATAATCATAAATGTAGAGTTGAATTTAGACACCCAAACTCCTCATTTCATAAATGAGAAAGTAAGATGGAGAGAGGTTAATTGAACTGTTCAAGAACCCACAGCTGAGGCTTGAAGTTATTTGTAAAACTATTAATCATCATAGCTAACTTCTTTGTCTTTTTTTTTTTTTTTGCAAACACATATTCGGGTCATGGGAGAGAGTTAAAAGAATGGACAGCTTTGAGCTCCATCCATTATCATCTACAATCAACATATTAATTAGAATGCAACTTTTTCTGCTCTTTTTTGTAGGTGTCCAGTGACTTCTCTTTTCCAACACCCATTGATTCTATTTTAGGAAATGATTGTTTTGAAAACAATATTGATGCATTTTTTTTTACAAATATTTGCCATTTAGCCTAAAAGCTAACAGTTATGTAGTGCATGCTATAAATGGCTTATAACCCAGGTCTCCTGACTTTCAGAGCATTTGCCCTTTCTACCACCCAGAACTCTTTTCCTAGAAAGCTGGATTGTTGGGAGATTTAGAGGAAGTTGGGAGGGGAAGGAGATTACAATAAGAGTATCTTTTGGGGAAATTACATGCTATAATTGGGGAGGAACAAGGGGAAAGTCAAGTGAGATGCATGCTTCCTTAGTCTTAACAAGCCTGGTAACCTGCTGAAAAGACAAAAATTTAAGAGAGAAATAAAAAGTTATAAACAGAGATGTTCTCCAAAACATCTAATCCCAAGTGAGGTTGAGTTAAACCATGGACTAACCATGAACTCCTGGTTTTGAGTGGCAGGAAGGATTATTATTATGGAATAATATCATGTTACTAATTTATTTATTTTCTTTTGTTTTTCAAAGAAGTTTTGCCTGTGCCATTTAACAGGATTGTTACTTAATAATTTACTTTTAGCTATCTTAATAAAGAGTATTTTTTACCGACAACCAGGAAAGCTGTGATATTCTAATTCTCAACTGCCAAGGATGGATAAAATTGGAACCACATAAATGTGACTCTCTTCTGCCACCTCGTGGCAATGAACACCTGGTCAGACCATGAGAAGAGCAATCCAGAGGGACTAGAGGAAATTTTATCCAAAATACAGGATAGGTAAGTCTACTTTTAACTCATCATTTAATCAGCCCTAGGTAACAAGAAGAAGTTCAGTTTTCAACATTCTCATTTTACCAACAGAAAAACTCAGTTACAGAAAAGTCCCACAGTCATGTAGATGATCAATGTCATTATTTGGCTAAAGCCAAATGTCATGAAATCAGAGTTGAAAAGATCTCAGTGGCTATTCAGAGAAACTTTAATATGAATCCTATCTGCACTGTTTAGGTGTTTGGGTTTTTTTTTCAAATTTTTTTTGAAGAGCTTTACTTCAAGATGTCCAAAATACTTTGGAAGGAGTGTGTTGGCTGGGGCAGGGAGGAAGGGAAAAGTGAGGGGAAGGAGAGGAATTACAGAATCTATTTTTGGACACCTCCAAATAAGTTAGTTAATCAATAAGCATTTACTATTATGTATCAGAAAATATGCTCAATACTGGGGACATATAGAAAGGTGAAAACACATCACATGCCTTCAAGGACGAATGGGCTAATCATGCAAATTATGAAGTATCTACAAGATTTACAGCATATAGATAAAAAGACACTAGGATATGGGTTAGGGACCTGAAAAGGCATTCTACCAAAGGCAGAATTTGAGCTGAGTTTAATAAAAAAAAAAAAAAAACCCAGAATAACTAAAATGCAGAGGTGAGGGAGGAGAACATTTCAGGCATGAAAGACAAACAGTACAGACGACTAGATAGAATGTTGTATGTGAGGTCAGTGCAGTTGGATCATATAGTGTATAGAGAGTTGTAAAGTATAAGATAACAGGAAAGGTAAAAAAAGCCATGTAGTAAAGAGCTTTAAATGTCAGAGAACTTTCTATTTGAACCTAGAAGTAACAGAGAGTCACTGGAGTTTATTGAGTAAGGCAAGTGATATGGTCAGACTTACACTTTAGGAAAGTCATTTTGGCAGCTGAGAGAAGAATAGATTGAAAAAAGAGAGAGATTTGAAGCAGAAAGGCTAATTAGAAGGCTATTGCAATAGTGTAAATGAGAAGTGATGAGAGCCTGCACTTAGTCAGTGGTGGGTGTATGAATAGAGAGAAGAGGATATGTATTAAAGATGTTTATAAAGGTAAAAACAACCAGATTTGTCATTGAATTTGGATTTGTGCAATTAGTGAAATTGAGCCATTGAGGATGATCTGAGGTTGTGAGCTTAGGAGACTGAAAGAATTACTGTGCCCTCAACAGTAAAAAGGAAGTTGGGAATCTAGAAGACCCAGGGAAAAAAAGATAACAAATTTTATTATAAGCATGTTGAATTTTCTGTGTCTACAAGACAGCAGTTCAAGCTGTCCAAAAAGGCAATTAGTGATGCACATCTGGAGTTAAGGAGAAAAGCTATAGCTTAATATATAAATTTGGAAGTCATCTGCATATAGATGATAATTGAACTCATATGAGGCGATAAGATCACCAGGTGACATAGTATAGAATGAAAAGAAAAAAAAATGATCCAGGAAAGAATCTTATAAAACACTCCTACTTAAGGAACATGACATAGATGAAAACTCATTAGAGAAGATTGGAGAGTGGTGGTAGAAGTAGGAATAAAACCAAGAGAAAAGAAATTCTTCAGGATAAGAAAACGATGATCAGTCACAAATGCTGGAGAGAGGCCAAGAAGGATGAGGAAATGTGTTCATTGTGTTTGCCTCTCTGCAATATCTCTACATTCTGCTTTTTGAGACAAATCAAAATATATCAAATTTTCCTACCATATGAAAGCTCTACAAATACTCCAAGACAATATCCCACAAATATAAGACATTAGATGTCATCTATCACAGATCTTTTCTCCCCTTTTCTCCTTTTCCTTCTCTTTTTTTCCCTTTTCCATTCTCCCTCTGTCCCTTCCTCTTTTTCTTGGTTTGTTTCTTCCTTTCTCTCCTTTCTACTGTTCTGTTTCCCTTTTTCCTCCCAGAAATTACATTCCTCCCGGCTCCCTCTCTCTCTCTCTCTCTCTATTTTGATCTGTTTTTCTATATCTTTCTGTCTCTGTTTTTGTCCCTAGCTCTTTGTCATTGTTTCTGGTGTTCTCCTCTTCCTCTCCCTCTCCTTCTCCCCCTCTCTTTCCCTCTCTCCCTCTTTTGTGCTCTCTCTCTCTCTCTCTCTCTCTCTCTCTCTCTCTCTCTCTCTGTCTTTCTGAATAGATTATAGAAGGCTTTAAACTGCATTTTGAAGAATAAGTATGAGAGGTAAAATGGCGGCATAGAAAAGAGTGGCATATAAAATTAAACTTGAATTGCTGACTTTGATGTTACTGGACCAAGTTCAAATATAGGTTCTTCCTCTTACTAATGTACGTGACTTTGAGCAAGTCACTCAAGCTCTATGAGTTTCAGACGCAGCCTCTATAAATCGAGAGGGTTGGCTTAAGTGACCCATAAAGTCCCATTCAAGTCTAGATGGATGATTATATGATTTCTTTTACTCAGCATGCATTAGGAAGGAAGCAACAAAAACCTTTTCATAACAGGAGTAATATGATTTGCCTGGTCTGCACATTAAGAATACTCTTCTACACTTTTTGATAGATGGACTAAAAAGAGTTAAGAATAGGAAAAAAAAAGGAAAAACAATTCATTATTCTCAAAGAAATTTCTCTGCAATCCAATGCTTTTTGATAATTAAACATGTTTTGTAAAAGCATTTATATCATTAAAATAATCAGCAGATAAACAACATAAAGGAAATGCCATATTTTGAAGGAGCCTAAAAAGGTATTGGATTATTTCTGTCTTCCCAAAGGTGTGTTCCTACTAACTCCTGCGGTTGATCTAATTTACTCATATGTGCAAATCTTAAAGAAAAAAGGAAGCATGAGGTGACTAAAAGCAGAATATTATAGAATCTTTGTTCTCTGGGGAAATAAACAACACACATGAGCTGCTTCAGATGCAAGTCAATAGGGAACCATCTAATTTTACTCATCTTTCAGCAAATGAAGAGAATCAAATGCAAAATCTAAAACTCTGGGGCTGTGCTATGGACTTGTGACACTCCCTAGAGGTCTTCAAGCACGTAAAATAATGAATGGATTATGCTCACACATAACTAATTTTCTCATTTCTGGAAGATCATACAGGAAAGATTCTTCATTTAATAACTAATCAGAGTATAGCTCACTATAAATTAGCAGTATTCCTTAGGCTATTTAACCATTTCAGAACATCATAAAAGGGGAATTATAATAATATCTTATAACTGAATAGACATGAGTGAAGTATTTGCTAAGGAAAATATCTATTCTTGTATCCATCATAGTCTGCTACACACACACACACACACACACACACACACACACACACACACGCACACACACACACACACCCTAACAAAGCTAGTTGGCTCAGTAGATAGAGGATGCTGGACCTGAATCTTGGAAGACTTAAGTTCAAACACAACCTCAGACACTTAACTATCTGTGTGACTCTGAGAAAATCACTTACTCTCTGTCTACCTCAGTCTCCTCAAATATAAAATGTATAAAATGGGGATAACAATAGTACCTACCTGCCAATTGTTCAGAGAATCAAATGAGATGCTATTTGTAAAGTGACTGGCACTCCATGGTTTAAGCTTCTTAAAATCAGGGACTATTTTTGCCTCTATTTGTATCCCAATGATTAGCATAGTGTCTGGCACACAGCGGGAACCTAATAAATGTTTATTGATTGAAAGCAAAGAACTCAATTATACAAATGTTTATTAAGTGCCTACCATATTTAGAACATTCTCCTAAACACAAGGGGAGTTACAACATTTAATGCTGAATCTTTCAGCTAACAAACACACAATGTACTCATGTCTCATGAGATGAATTTCCAGATTCCTTGAAGGATACAGCAACATGGCAGGGAGACCAGCTGAGGGCTGGGACAAAACTTTGAGAGAACCTGCTAATCAGCTGCCTTTGTCAGTGTGCCTTAGCTATACTGTGCTGACTCATTGTCCAGTGTTTCATATAATTTTACATCCTATTACTCTCCCTATCCCAATGAAATTAAGTCCCTGATTACTATAGAATAAATCTGTTCCCCAAATTCAGCTGTCAGCTCCCTCATTACCATCAATTTCAATTCTTTTCCAGCAGTGCTCCACTCTAGATCTGTCTTACTTTTCCACTGTATCCTTCAGACTGCCCGCTCCATAGTTAACATTACTTTTCATATTACAGTATTTCTACTTTTATCTTTTGGTATTCACTGATGCCCAGCTCCCCTGTATCTATAGCTACCTTTTCCAGTAGTGACTGCTCCTTTGCTTATATCTATGTGTTGATACTCTCTCAAACACTGTAATTTCCCAGTTCTTCAATCTATTCAGCTTCTGTGATCTAGCACAGCTATAAAAAGGGAATCTTTGATCTTTGATCTTGCCATCACCTGCAAGTGTTTCTCTTTTATATTCATGAACTCTGAAATTATCAAATCAAAATATTTTATTTTTCTATCTCTACCTATGCCTTGCTCCTCCTAAGTCTCCTCCTCATCTTCACCAAAATCTCTATTCTTTAATAATATTTTACAACATCATCTGACTATTCTTTTTTTTCCTTTCACAATCTTTACCCCCTGCTGAAATAGTTTAACTCTACCCTATCCTCTATTCTCTAACAAACTGTTCCCTCAGATTATCACCAATCATGATGATTTCTGGTCAAGTCCTATTCCTGAATTATTCCTATCATTCTCCTCTTTCATTCCTACTCAGGTGTTGCTGAATAGAATAGAACTGAAGGAAATTACAAAATTGGGCTAAGTAGATCTGCTACAAATTTATGATATCTAATACAATTAGGGCTCTTACTGAACCAAGGAAATTCAATTCCTCTTCCTTGATTCTTTATACCACTCACCACAGGGGCTTCTTTAGACTTCTCTTCTCTTTACAAGTCTCCACCCCATTCCTACTGCACTTTCACATATAAAGACATGGTCTCATATTTCACCAAAGTTTACCAAGTTCTCTATCATTTCTCTTTCTCCTCTCCTTCTATTCATCTGACATTATCTTCCACAAACACCTTAACTTAGTCTCTGAGGAAAAGTGGTCTTTCTTCTTGTTAAGGCTAACCAATATGTATCCCAAATTCCATTCCCTCCAACTTTCTCCATCAGATTGTCTCCACTATCACTTTCCCTAATTTTACATTTCTCACTGTTATTGCTTCCTTACTCTCTATTCAAATATTTTTTTCATGCATTAAAACTCTCACTACAGTCTATCATCTAATCATTTGCTAGATCTTGTCATTTCCTTCTCCATATTTCTCACATATACATATTCCCTATTCTCCAATCAATAAACTCCAATGACTCCTTATCACTAGGATCAAATGTACATTACTCTGTTTTTTGTTTTTTGTTTTTTTTTTTCTCATTTAAAGCACTTCACAGCCTGGCCTCTTCCAACTTTTAAGTCATTATTCTACTTTACACATTCTGCAAATCTTGACATATTAAATACTTGCATTCTTTATGTGAATTCTATCTCCCATACTATTGCCTTTACACTAGATGCCTCTTTTTCTCATATGTAATTATATATAAGTATGCATGTGTATGTTTGTGTGTATGTGTGTGTGTTCTCCTAATTAAAATGTAAGTCTTTTGACAAGGTTTGCTTTTTTCTCCATATCCCTGGTGTTCAAAATAGGGACATTTAGGCAATTAACACATGCTTGTTCATTGCCAAATTGCATTCTACCGAAAACTGAGGTTCTTTAAACTTCTGGATCAAAGTCCCTGCCAGTCTGTCAAGCCTCCTAAAGGCTTCTGAGCAAACTTTAGGCTTACCTACAAGGTCCTCTAAATCAGAATTCCTTGAACTTTTTCCAATCATAACTTTTTCCACTTGAGAAATTTTTACATGACCTTGAGTATACAGATATATGAGGTATACAAATTAAACATTTACTATAATAAATCATAATTTTGTGACCTCCACATTCAATTATGAGATCCTGTGGTCACAAACCACAGTGTAAAAAGCTGGGCTCTAAATATTTGTTCCACGTACTCTTCCAGTCCTATGTCACATTCTTCTCTTGCTCCAGCCCATGATACTCCTAAATATTATTCAGTTCTTTACTGTATTAATTTTTTGCCTTTGGTCATTCCAGCAACATGTCCTACTTCTTCTAATCCTTGATGAGATATTACAGAATAGAGACCAGTGTCTTGCACCTGAAGGCAGGAGACACCTGAAGGCTCAAAGCTCATCTGTGACTTATACAAATTATGTGAACCCAAATAAAAGTCCTTAACCCCTTGGAGCCTTAGTTCCTCCATCTTTCAAAGAAGGGTAATAGTTATGAGGCTTAACTGAGGCTCAACTGTAATGTACTATGCAAATATAAGACTTTATAAATATTAGTTATTTTTCTTTCTCAATCTTTCAAGTCCTAGTTCAAATTTTGAGCCGGATGCATATATGTATGAATGCATGTCTGGTGTATTTGATTCATTTAGACTTTTATGAATGTCTAACCCTTCATACCCAAGAAAGCACAGCATATAATTTAGCATATCCTTGCTAATTCCCTAATTCAAATCGACTTGCCTTTGACTACCAACTTATTAAACTTAATGGCCACCTCCTACCTCTTCTTTTCTCCTCTTTCCTCTTGCTCCTGATCAGACACTGTGCTTGTGTCTGCTACCTAGATAGATTAGAGTTATCAAGCAACTTTATAAACATTATCTAACTTGTTATTCACTACAACCCTATAAAGTAAATACTGGAGGCATTATTACGTGTTTCCACAGGCATATAGCTTGGATCTTATTGTGCAGGTGCATCCTAGGGAAACATTCCCATTGGCTATTCTCCTCAGAACCATATTGAAATAAAAACAGGTGCCCTGTAATAATCTGATGGCATAATAGTCCATGGGAATTATTCTCATTGGCCCTTTCCAGGAAGAGAAAAAAGAGGGCCAATGAGAATGTTTCCACAGGGTAATCTAACATACATGGCCCATGTCTTGCAAATGTCTTTATTCAATTTACACATAAGGATGTTGAGGTTTGGCTATGTTTTGTGACTTGCTAAGGATAAGAGAACTGGTGCATGTCAAAAACTTGGATTTTCCCATTTATTCCAACCAACATCATATCCTATACCATGCTATTTCACTCATTTTGAAATATTATGTTATGGTTTTAAAGGGTATAATTTTAATATTTTAATATAAATCAATAAATTCTTATTAAGCACCTACTATGTCCCAAGAACTGTGGTAAGTACTGAGGATATAAAAAGAAGCAAAAAAATTCCTGCTCTCAAAAAGACTAATGGGAAAAACAACACACACACACACACACACACACACACGCACACACACACACACACACATATATATATATATATATATACACACATACATACATAAAACAAACTATATACAGGATAAATACAGGATAACTAATGAAGGGAAGGCAATGGAGTTAAGATAATAAAAAATTATATTATAAAATTTAAAAGCAAAATTGGTGGAAATTTCATGATTCTGACCTAGATTTTACCTAAAAGGATACTAAAAGTGGTACAATTAAGTAGATAGAGCACCAGGTCTGGAGGCAGGAAAATTCATCTTCTTGAGTTCAAATCTGTTTTCAGACATTAGCTAGCTACATGGACCTGGGCAAATCATTTAACCTGTCAGCCTCAGGTTCCTCATCTGTAAAATGAACAGCATTAGGAAATAGCAAACCACTCCAGTATCCTTGCCAAGAAAATCCCAAATGCAGTCAGGAAGAATTGTATACAATTGAAACAACTAACAAAAAAAGTAGAGACAGCAACAAATATAATGCATCCAGGACTAATAAGAAAAGATAGTTGAATGGAATAAAAGGCAGAGTGATACACTGGGCAATGGTGGGAAATGTTTGACTAGGTATGGAAAGATGAGATTATGGAATGATTTGAAAACCAATCAAGTAGGTCATTCAGTTGTTCAATTGATAAGCATTTATTTAAGTGATTATTATTTACCTGGCACTCTGCTAAGTATACAAATTAGTATACAAATAAAAGGAAAAAAAAAGAATCCCTACCATTGAAGCTCACATTATTATGGGGCAGAAAACATATGAGCAACTAAATACATACAAGAAATATATAGAGTAGAAGGAAGGAAATTTGAAACAAGAAGGAATTACTGAATGGATCGGCAAAGGTCTTCTATGGAAGATGAGATTTAATTTGAATCTTGAAGAAATCCAAAAAAACTAAGAAGCAGAGAATTCCATGAATAGGGTACAGCCAATACAAAATTGCAAAGATGAGAGAGGAGGTATTGTGCTTGAAGAGGCCAGTTTTCCTAAACATGATGACATAGAGTGGAATAAAATACAAGAAACCTGGAAGGCTTTGGCAATTAGATGCCAGGATTAATTCTTGAAAGGTGATTGCTCGGATGTAAGAAGTTTTAAAAAAAAAATTAGTCTGGTAGTATTATGCAAGATGAATTGGAAGAGCAAGAAACTAGATGCAAACATATTAATTAGGAGTCTGATGCATTTATCTAGATATGAACATAGACACTCAAATATGAGTGGTAGCAGTAGGGATGGAAATAAATACAGGGCGATGAGACCCATAGACACATATTTCTAACGAGACAAGATGCTAACAGATCAGATTCAGAAGGGAAAGAGTCAAAGACAATGCCAAAGTATCCAGCTGGGAAGAATAGCTAAATAAGTTTATTTAAAGAAGATCTAAGTACAAATAGAGTAAAATTTAGTAAAAACCCAAAATTCTTCCAAGAATACCAACATGAGGAGAAAAATAAAACATAAGGGAAATGGCCACTCCCTCAAAAAATAAGTCTAAATTCATCCATCAGCATCCATAATAGCATCCTATGAAGTTTTAATGAGAATGGTGGAAAAGGAAATCCAGCTTCCTACTAGAATGACATCGAAATGCCAATTTGAGATCAACTAGTAAGCAGAGATTATGTGCTCATAAATACACAGAGAGAGAGATCCAAAACCCATAATTGTCTTGCAAAGTAGAAAAAGAAATTAAGAGAAGAGAGAGGAAAAAAGATTTTCTACTAGACTGTTGCCATGCATCTGTTTCTTAAAAGTCTGCCATAGCATTCCTATCAGTGTGACTATTGTGTTTCCCTTCAAACATAATCAGCAAATCATGACAAACAAGCTAACAGACTGAGGCAATGCTTTAGTTGTGAGGAACAGGAGGAAACTTTGTTAGCTTGTGCTTTCTGCCTGTGACTGTCACTCGTAAATCACCAATGAGAATTATGAACTCCCCTGGAAGTGAATCAGAGCACCAACCCTGCAGGTTGTCCATTTCAAATGCATTTATGTTTTGCTCCCTAAAAAACTTGTTTCTTGCCATCTGTTTGGAATTTGTCATCTTTAGTTTACATTACAAAAACAGTAAACTAGATTGACATTAAGCAGGCAGTTTAAGGTTTTATTTCTACCAATAAATTTCTTCATAACCATTCATCTGAACTCTATATACTTTTCCCCATTTTCTCTATCCTGACCTCTTAAAATACCACTCTAGTGCACAAACATTTCTTGGGTCCACCTTTGCAATGTATACTCCAATATTTCCTTTATAAGAGGTGTCTTCTCTTATTTCATTCTACTATCTTGAGCTCTCTGTTATGGGCGGTAACTAAACCATTATCTTGCTTTCCTTTTGCTTTCCCAATTTTTTCATTCAAAGCTCATTATTTCTCCAACAGAATCTCATTTACTAGACCACTTCATTTAAATCCCCCTTAAATGCTCATTTGTAACTCACCAATGAAGGGCTCTTCCGGGTATAATTGTTTTCTAAAAATGGAACCTTTCACCCCTAACAATCATCTCCAAAATCATCCATATTATTCATGTTTGTCTAAATTGTTTGTCAAATTTAACACCTAAGGAAAGAGAAGTTGACTCCTTTCATTCTCAGTAAATTATTTGCCTTTGGTTTATTGGTTGTTCCTGCTTTATTGCATTTCATTATTTTATATTAGGTTTTTGGTTTTATTATCTATTGATCTTTCTCCACTGATAGTTCTTAAGGGCAGAAATTGTCAAACACAAGCTCTGGCTAATTCTGAGAAGATGTTGAATATGAATCTAGAGCCTGAATGAATGCATATCCATTATCCAATGACCAAAGACATCAAAAGCTTGACTATAAGCTGATGGACTTTTCAGCTACAGTGGTTTATAAAGACTATCCATTAAATCTTATGATAGGACCACAGATTGAGAGCTGGAAGAACTCTATCTCTTACAACTCTCTCATTTTTCCCATGACTCCACAAAAAAAGTTGTGACTTGTCCAAGATAACGTAATTAGTTACCAAATAGCAGGACTAGAATCCAAATTCTGGTGCTCTGAATCTAAATTCAGCACTTTGACCATAGGCTTATTAGAGAAGTTGTGAAAGATATTGTTACAAGTTGAAATTAGGGATGTTTAAAATAAATTTTGATAACTTTTAAATTTCTCCTCATATAAAATGCCACAAAAGTATGTCCCCTGTAAACATTTGTTAAAACAGCCTCTCTCAACACATTTATAGATTCTCTTGGGCATCCAGGCTTAGGCCTAGTTATTATATAGAATCCCTTGGTTATCCCCCAAAGACAAATTTTCCCCCCATAATTTTAGATGAACTTGATGTAGGTTAACAGTGTAGAACTATGGATCACTATGAAACAACACTTATTTCCATTCCCTTTCCATCCTTGACCTTGAATTTAAATGGGGACTGCAGACCTGAATATGCTTTATACCTCTTCATAGAAAGGGCTATATTTTAACCCCACATATTATGGTCTTTATATAGTCAATTTCCTTTCTTCATAAGTATAATAGAAAACCAATTAACATAACCTCCCTTTCAACTCCCAAACTAACTCTTTCTTCTTCCTATTTCAGTTTAAGGAATTCCCATCTCATCAGATACCCAGGCTAGCAACTTGGAGTTGCCTTCAACTCCTCCTTCTGCCTCAATGTTCTATATCCAATTAGTGTTTAAGTCTCGTCAGTTCCACCTCTGAATATTTCTCCTATCTGTCCTCTATTTTCCCTTTCCATTACTACTATACTGATCCAGAACTTCATTACTTCTCATCTGGCTTCTTACAATAACCCATTGCCTTCAATCACTAACCCTCCCCTCTCAATTCAAACTTACCAGGACAAACTGCTTAATGATCAACAGCTGTGATCATATCATTCGTATTTAAAACACAAAACACAAATACACACACACACACACACACACACATATATATATATATATATATATATAAATACACACAAATAGGTATATTTGTATTTATATAAACGCTTAAATTTATATCTAGATAGATAGATAGATAGATAGATAGATAGATAGATAGATAGATAGATAGATAGATAGATATACTCAGAAAGACTGTTAACCAACAAGAATTTATTAAGCCCATGCTATGTGTCAGCCGATACTAAGTACTGGAGTTCAAAAGGCAAAAACAGGTCCTACCTTCAAGAAATGTTCATTCTAATGGTGTAGACAATGTGCAAACAAATATGTATGAATAATACTTAGAGTATATGGAATGTAATCTCCTCAAAAAGCTGTGGGGTAGTTGAGAAAAGTCTTCTTGTAGATGGTCAAGATTAAGCTGAATCTTGAAAGAGAATGAAGAAGGTGAGAAGGAAGAATATTCGAGGTATACTAGGCAGCCAGTGGAAAGACACAATCAGGAGACGAATTGGGGTATGTAGGGAATATCAAGAAGGCTGATGTTGCTGAATCATATAGTGTATAATGAGCAGAAAAGGTTAAAAAGATTGGGAAAGTTTGAAGAGATTGTGAAAAACTTTAAAGGCCCAACAGCAATTTTAATAGTACTATGGAGCCATTATAAGATTAGTTAATGATATCTAACATTTATAAAGCACTTTGAGGTTTGCAAAGTGCTTTACAGATAATCTCCTTTGATCCACACAATAAGCCTATGATCTGGGTGCTATTTTTGTCATTCCCATTTTAGAGATGAGTAAACTGAGGCTGTGAGGGTCCAGGATCATACTGCTAATGTCTAAGGAAGCATTTGAACCAAGCTCTTTGGCTTCAGGACCAACCCTCTACCCTCTATAACAAATAGATGCCTAACCAACTAGCTAATAAACCTCCAAATCAGGACACAATCATATCTTCAGCTATCCATTCAATAGCAGTGCATTATAAGAATAATAATGTTCATGTTAATGGGAGACTAGAGATTTTCAAACTACTTTATATACACTGTCCCATCTGGTCCTTGCATCAACCATATAGAGTAAGGGTTCTTTTTATTCCCCTCTTTCTAGTAGAAGAAATTCATTGATTCCAGTCACTCAGCTCATAATTGTCTGAGTCAAGAGTTGTAATCAAAGTCATCCAACTCCAGGTCCATCCCTCTAATGCCACAGGACACAATATTGTTTCTTGTTCCCTCTAAGTAATTCTAGGGCTCCAAGCACACAAAATGCCTGCATCTAGGCTTGAATGAGAATGAGAGCAATTCTGGGACTTGTAGGCCAAGTGAGAATGTCAAAGGGAATGAAAGTGTATCAGAAGGAAGTAGTGTTGGAAGGAGGAATATTTTGTGTTAAAGGTGTCA